>CAWUFW010006220.1:0-261622 GCA_963921515.1 Calotriton arnoldi
AGCCCCCTGGGTGGGGGTGGTAGTAGTGGTGGGCATCCTGCCCCCTGGCTAAGGGTGGTAGTAGTGGTAGGCATCCAGCCCCCTGGCTAAGGGTGGTGGTAGGCATCCAGCCCGCCCTGGGTGAGGGTGGTAGTAGTGGTAGGCATCCAGCCCCCTGGCTAAGGGTGGTAGTGGTGGTGGGCATCTGGCACCCCCTGGCTAAGGGTGGTTGTGGTGGTTGGCATCCAGCCCCCCTGGGTTGGGGTGGTGGCGCGCATTCAGGCCCCTGTGTGCATATGTGGCATTGGTGATGGGCATCCCGCCCCTATGGTGCTGCTGTTGCTGGTGTAAGTATATTCAGATTCCCAGTGTATGTGTGTGATGTGTCGTGTCCGTGTTGTATGTGTTTTGTGGTTGGTGTCTGACTTACCTTCTGCGCCGTACGCGTCCGTGCCTGTTCCGGTAGTAGATGTAGAATATTGGTATGATCGGGACGAAGGGATTCATGGTTGGTTCGTGTCGTTCGTCCTTCTCGTTGCTTCGCGTCGTCCTCGTCGCTTGGCTTCGTCCTCGTCGCTTCGCGTCGTCCTCGTCGGTGCTGTGTTCGTCTCGTAGCCGTGGATCGTGTTGTGGCGCGATTCGGAGCTTATGTGCGCCTCTCCCGGATGCTTTGACGTGCCGTGCGTAGCGACGGGTTCGGCGCGTACGGAAAGCGCATCGTACTTGTCCGGCCGGACGGGGCTGCATTTTCCCTTCCGTGCGACTCGATTCGGCGTTTCCGGATTCGCCTCGGTCGGAGAACAGGACCTGGTTTGGGTGAGTACGGCTCGGCCGGGATTTTTGCTGTTGTGCGCATCGTACTTGCTCGTTCGGTGTGCTGTACGGATCGGTCGGGAAACTGGCTTTCGCATGGCTTTTTTCCCGACCGAATAGTATTGGGTGCGCCTCCGACCGAGATCGGAATCGGCCCCTAAGTCTGAATTTGATATATAGAGATCTTTTCTTCTGCAGGAACGATCATATCAATGCAAGGTTCAAAACCAGGCTCACATTTATGGTTTAGGTAAATATTTAAAGAGATTTTTTCCCTGCCACATCCTCTACCTTTGCATGGCCCCAAAATTGCTTTTTTTACCAATAGTAAGGCACCCTTTTTCATCTGATCAGGCTTCAGCCATAGATGTCCACACCCAATTGCGTTGAGAGTGTTCTTAATGTGCTCAAACCATTGTAGAGGGGCATACTTCCTGCTTCTGCCAATACTTTTGATTTATAGGTGGCTAGTGCTGGATTGACTAAATGATTACAAGTTTTATTTTGAAATCTTAAAACTGCACCTCCATGTTGGCTCAGGGTCACTTTGCTTTTTGCTAATTATTCCTCCCAGTTAAGGTGGTCATCAAGGCAGATACCCAAATAATCATAGAAACGTACTCGTTCAAGTGGTTTCCCATATATTATAAAAATGGAGGGAAGCTCTACTCTGGGTTTGATAATATAAACTTGTTTTTTCCATATAAATGGTTAGTTTCTTATTTCAACAGTAATGTCCAAAGCACGATAGTTAACTATGCATTTGGGTTTTCTGTGCGTGCCAGTATTACTGCATCACCTGCAAAAAGTGGAATTGGTATACAATTTTCTTCTGTCTTTGGCACATTGAGATTAAGATCGATGAGGGATTGGCATATCTCCTTTATATAGATTTTAAATAATGTTGGAGCAAGAACACATCCTTGTCTTACTCCAGTATTTATTTCAAATTCATCTGTAAATTCTCCCTTTGTTAAGAACTTTACTCTCACTTTATTACCGTTGTGCAAATCCATCAGTAATGTCAGGCATTCAGTTGGTAAACTTTGTTTTTCAGGATATTCCACAATGGAGCTCTATCAACACTATCAAAAGCAGTCAAGGAAGATCATATATATTGTAGACCTGCACAGGACCACATACTTTAGGCACATCAAGTACAGCCTCATCACCTGATCTATTGTACTTTGCCCCTTGTGCAATACTGCCTGCAGGTGAGATATAATATGTTTGTCATCCATACAGTCCTCCAGATGCTGGAGAAGCAATTTCCCAAACATTCTGCCCTTGCCATCCAGGAGCTAGATGGGGCGACGATAGTTAGCCAGATCATCTCGCCTCCCTTTCTTGTGGATTGGCACAATGATACAGGTCTTCCATGAGTCCGGACCCATTTCTTGATACTAGATTGCATTAAAGCCAACTGTTAGCCACATATCTTGGTTATTCTTAAAGACTCTTTCTGGGCCTGGGGCTTATGTGATTTTTGGGCTATGATAGCTACAGCTACCTCACTTTCCTGAAATTCTTCCTCAGTATCGTTTGGTAACATGCTCCTAGGTTTTATTTGTTTTCTATCCTCCGACTCCTCCACAACATCATGGAAGTCAGTTCAGTGTTTTTTGGTACATGGCAGAGAAGTGCAGGACCCATATTCCTGGATTTATATTCCCTTCCAAGATTTGGGCCATGCCGTCACTGCCCCATTTCATGATTTCCCAAAATTTTCTGGCGTTTTTCCATCAATTGCTATTTGTAGGGCTTGCTATGCCCTGTGACATTAATTCTTATTTTTGATTTTGAGTAAAACTTTGTAGGTTTTTCTGACTTCTCGCCGGGCAGCTTCCCCGCTCTCTCCTACATGTCGGCTTTTGAGCTCTGCAGCCAAGTCTCTTTTTAATTGCATGCAATCTTCATCACATTGCCTGCACCCCCTTTCTGATTTCTTGAGGTAGTTAGTAACTGCAAGCAAATTCACTAAGGTTGATGGCGTTGTAGGTCCGGTCCCTTTTCCATTTTGTGTTCAATGGAAAGTCAACTGAATTCCAGTATCCCTCCCTTTGTTATAAGGATGTTTTTCCTTTTTTGGATATAATATATCCAGATGTATCTTAGACCCGTACGGACTACAGTTGAGTAAATAAGGAGTTTGGGATTCCTTCGCTAGTAAAAACTGGAGTTCTATTGAGTCGTGGTTGCTTTCCAATCTTCCCACCACCTTCATAACAAATTAATCGATGCCAGGCTTCCACGTTCAATATCACATAGTCAATAATGCTATTTCCTCACTCTAAATGTGGGGTTTGGAGGAATGTCTGATTTTATGCGACCATTCAAGGGTCTAAGCAATGTGTCAAATAATATATTACATAGGTATTTCCCCTTTGTCGTGGCTTATAAGTTAACCGCGCCGGGGCGGTAGACCCCATTCTTTATCTTCATCTAACATTAACTGTTCTAGCAAGAGTAGGTGCAGGATGATATTGAAGTCTCAGCAAATCAGGATGGATCTTTTGGGAGATGCCCTTTGTTTTAAAGGTTCCCCTCCATTCTGAATATTTTTTGTTTCTACTTGAATGTTCTTCAGTGCTGATTCAAGAGTTTTAAGAGCTGGGAAAATCTCCTTTTGGCCCCTCAGAGGTGAAAAGACGTTGAAGAGGTCTAATTCCCAGTTTTGTTTTCTCAACTTTGAGTGTTGGATATTCTTGTTTAGGTTTTATAGCGAGATTGTGCTTGATCTAAAAATGTGGTTCCAACTCAGTTTAATAGCCCGCCCTTGGAACTGCCTCTAGGCTGTCTTTTGGCAGGTGGCCAAATGCTGTCTAAATCTCCAGATCAATATTGTCCATGGCTCATGTCTCCTGAAAGCAATAGATATTATATTTCTTTCCTACCCTGTCTTTGTCTCCCAACTTGTTCCACAGGCCTGCTCTTTTCAAATTTATCAGCCTCTTTTGTTCCAGGGGATAGCAGCAAGGTAGTAACCTACACTATGGGTGGGTTATGTGGGCTTCACTGCAGTTTCTCTTCCAGGTCAGATTTTTGGTTTTAGATCCGTTTTCAACAATGTTTGGTAGCTGCTGTTTGTCCATATGTAGGGGTGTGGAGGGATTGAAAATTCCTGGTGCCACTCCAAGCCTATAGGTTTCAAGCACTTCCTTGGCTGGGAGATGAAATTCAGGACCTTATGCTGTTCTAAAAAATTAGGTCATCTGATTTTTAGGCCATTTTTGGAATTAGCAGAATTGCTCCCCGTTGGTTTCCCAAGAAAGGTCACAGGGTATGCTTCTGGTCTGATCACTGCAACTATTATTCCCCAAGATGCTAAATATTTCATGATTAAGTATTTGACAAGGCAGACTGCTGTTGCACCAGGAAGTAATGTTTTTCTCTTTTCCCTGGGAGTCCCTCGGTGGGACAAAACTTACAGTGCATAGGCTGCTTGTTGTTATGTAATGTATGCCCGGGTGAGACTTAACCAATTTGAGAATGCTCCCCCTGTTTAATGTATAATGATTTCCCCTAGATTGGTAAAATGGTGAAAATGAGAGTACGTTCTCTGCGCTTGGGGTTACTTGGGATTTTTTAGAGTCATTTGAGTCCATGAGGCCTCTGTCTGCATTGCCCTCGATTTCAGGTAAATATTGAATATCCTTTGCTGGATTAGAATTTGTTAGTATAGTTGGATTATGCACTTTTCCTGGACTCAGTCTGGCATTCCAGTTTGCCCCGATGTTATGGGATCAGCAATAGCCTTAATTAACCTCTAGCCTTACATGAAGTGTAATAAACCACTCATCAGCAAGATGGTCACAAGGGGCCAAGTCTCCTCCCGTCCTCCATCAAGTGCAGGCCTGTAGGGTGGGCTCCAGTTCGCTTGTTACTTCTCCCATGGTTGCTAGGGCCAACTAGCTATGACATCATCGGTGTCTGGGCTTAAACTAGAGTATGATTAAGTTTTGATTGTTCATTGGACATATTATGCTCCCATATAATTTCCCTATTGTATAATTCAGTAACGCTGGTGATCTTATCCAGTTGCACCTGTGATCGTTCTCCAGGTTTATTAGTGACCACAATCTTTCCCCCAGGTACTAGTTCGCCAATAGAGGCTTGGTCTACTGTCTCAGGAACAGCAGACTTGGTTGATTGCAAGGATCTGAATCCAAATTAGCACTCTAAACCTATGTGTGTGGATTGTACACTGATTGTCACATATAAGACCTGCATTAGTATTAATGAAGGGGGGAGATGCTTTCCTTTGTGAGAAACATCAGTTGCTTGATGGGGTTGTTGGTACATGTTTAATGTTAGCTGAATATGGATTTGAATCTGAATGTAGATGCAACTGGGTCCCCTTGTTAATTACCTTACGTTATACTGTTGATTGAACTACATTGTTAAAGATATCTTTTTCAATTTTTATATCTGTATGTTTCTCTCTATGTTTTCTCAGTGCAAATCTTCTGCTTTTCGAGTAGATTCCTGGGACGTACGTTTTTAGACTGGTTTACGTTCTGTGCTTCTTTTGCATCCCAGCTTTGGGTTTGTGTGTTGTTCTCTTGGAATCCTTCTTGCTAGCTTTTGATCCAAGTTTGGAAGCACTCTTACACACTAATTCCTCTACTTTACAGTCAGATCCATGTTGCTTCAGGCATAAACTACTGGCAATGCACATATTTTTCTTTAGAAACTTTGACTTAAAATCAATTAAGATTGAGTTTATTATTTCAGGTAAGTCCTGAAGTTTGTTTAATAAAGGTAAGCAGATGCAATGGCAGGAGCAGGCTTCATTTTGTGGCACAGACTGACTTATTTTGTATTTCACCACTTCTTCTACGACAGCCATTCTGCAATCTATATTACTTAATGATAGAAAGGAATTTTGGAGAATCCATGTTTGATCTTCTAGTTTCTGTGGCTGTAGAGTTAAAGCCCTGACTATTGCATCTTAACTTCTACACATTAGTTTCATGAATCCTAAAATTGGTTGTGCTGGAGGTGTTTTCTAATTTTGTACCATCAAATGTTTCCTTCTTTATCTGGCCCTTCAAAAAAAATCTAGGGGCCCGAGTACAGGCCAAGCCGGAGATTCCGGCCCGACTGCGGACGTAAAGATGCAACTCATAAATGACCTCTGTGAATACCAAAAGTCGCAAAGTTAGACTTTTGTCTCAGATTGCCTTTGTGAATCGCGCCCTAGCCCCGGAGAGTTTCATACTGGACTCTCTTCTTGATACTTGTAAATAATTAGCCCCTTAGTGTATCTGGCCCTTAAATTTTGTATGTATTTATTATCTAGTCTTGTTCAATAGCAAAGCTTTAGCAGCTGTCACTAGCGTATTCCCCCACACAGGATCTCACCCTGCAACTCAGGGAGACACATGCACTGCCCATGTTAAGGACTCCTTTGGTGCTTTCTCAGGACAAGCTAATACTGTATACAGTTGCTGTGCTGTAGCAATGATAAATTAGCAAATGCTCAAATATGGGAAGGACGCACATTTTCTGCTCAGATGTAAATAGCATTATATGTTATAGTTGCATATTTCATATTTTGCATTCATTAGAAATGAAATGGAGTAAAAATACCAGGTTTAGCTTTGGTCTCATCCTGAAATAAGGCTTCACTGTTGGCAGTGAAAAATTGAAAATCAGATCCAATTGATACCACACTGGAATATGCTTCTTCATGTGAAATGGTGAGTCTTTAGGGAAATGGAAGCTTTTATGCTAAGTTTACACACTGAGATATTATAAAAGGAGAGAAGTGAGAAGCCAGGCTTTATACATAAAGGCCCATATTAAGAGGTCCCTGTTAGCTCTCTGATTAACTCAGTTCCCCTTGTGTTACCGATGCAAGGAGTACCAGTAACACTTGGTGGCAGAGTTAATAGAAATTACAAGTGAGGACCTCCAGTTCCCATTAGAAATGAGGAACTATTGAGGGAATCGTAGATTTCAGCTCTGAGTCTCATTGTAATTTGTTATTTGCCTCGAGTATTTCACATGGGAACTCCACCTACTTTTATCAGTTTGAGTCATTGGGTGAGGTTTCAACTGTTTTTAGCAAGGGGAGTAGCCATAGAAATCTCAAACTTCTGATGGGGACAGTTACTACTGTTAACAGCTATAGGAAATTGGGTTTTTGATTGAAGGGGATGAAGACCACTCTCAAGCAACAACCACAATCCCTGACAGGGTGAACCACAAAAGTCCTAAATAAACGTGTGCTTAACCCTCTTGTAGCTTTGCACAAGAGCAGTCAGGCTTAACTTAGAGGCAATATGTAAAGTATTTATGCAGAACACAAACAGCCATGAAGTGAAAACACAATCCAAGAAATTTCCATACCAATTTAGGAAAATAGACAAAAATGTCATAAATGATTTGACACCAAAATGAAATAAATCCAATCAGTATAACCTGAGTTATGATTTTTTTAATTTTTAGTGAATAGGTAAGTACCTAAAAGATCAAATTAGGCATCTAAATGCGTGAGACCAGGGCAAAGTCAAAGTTATGGATGACCATGATGGTGCGCAGTTCAGATAGATACACAAGGACACAAGGTGACTTGGGTCCGATCTCGAAGTATCTTCGGGCTTAGAAGAAATTAGGTAAAGTTCAGCAGGACAAGGCAGCTGGTGGTGTCTGAGGAGGAGGTGTCATCGTTGAAAACCCGCTGGCCGAAGCTGAGGAGAAGATTTCTGTGTTTGGACTTTGCCACTTTTTTGGAAGACAAAAATCTCCAGCAGAATGAAGCTTCAGGCTGTAGCAGGTGAGGGCTCTACGAGGCACCAACATCCCTTCTGAGAGGAGCCAATGAACAGGATTTGTTGTTGAAAAGAGAACGGAGAGGAATTCAAGCTGACCGGTGATGCACCTTGTGCGGATCGGTGAGCAGGTAGGTCTCGGTCTCCTGTCAGTTCTCAGACTACTATTTGGCTGTTTGGGCACCTTTAGTATCACTTCCAAGGGTCCAGAACTGGTTGGGCACTACTTGGAGGGCAGGGCTTACTTCAGGCAGTGTACTGGTGCAGGGTTCAAGGTTGTTGTAGCTTGCTATGTCCATGTAGCTCAGAACAGGAGGCCAGCCAACTAGACCTTGGAGTCACTCTAGTAGTCCTGAGTTCAAGCACCAAGGCAAGTCTCAAGCAGAAGGGCAGTCCTCTGAGGGTACAAGGCAGGCTTCAAGCATCAGGGCAGTCCTCTGATAGCAGCAGGTCAGTCCTCTGAGGTACAAAGCAGGCCCCAAGCATCGGGTGTTCATCTAGAGTGCAAAGCAGTCCTTCTTAATGAATGAATGAATGAAAGCATTTATAAAGCGCAGCGCTCACTCCGAGGAGCATCTTGGCGCTATCGAAAGGGGGGGGGGGTCTGTGGTGAGGAAATTAGTGAGCAGAGTCGGGTAAAAGATCAGATGAGTGATAACACTATATGGTCTGGGGCAGCAAAAATCCAGGTTTTTAAGAGTTTCTTGAACATGAGTTCAGACTGCGCCAGTCTCAGCTGGGTGGGCAAGCTATTCCAAGCTTTAGTTCCTAGGACTGCCATTGACTTTCCCCCTCTGGATGACAGGTGGAAGGGGGGAATGCTAGAAGGTTTTCCGAGGATGATCTCAGGAGCTGTTGAGTGATATATGGTTTAATTCTGGACCTTAGGTATTTGGGTCCTGTTGCCCTGAGGGTTCTAAAGATGATTACTAAGATTTTGAAGAGAATCCTTTTGTGTATGGGCAGCCAATGGAGGGTTCTGAGTGCTGCTGTGGCCGAGGACCCCCTTGGTAGTTTTAATACCAGCCGGCCTGCTGCGTTTTGGACTATCTGTAGTCTTTTCAGAACTGCCTTTTTAGCTCCAGCGTAGAGGCTGTTGCAGTAAACCAGACGTGACAGGATTAAGGCTACTGCAACTGTTTTTCTAGCTGGAACTGGGAGTAGATCGAAAACAAATTTGAGGGTTTTTATCATGTGAAAGCACGTGCCCGCCACCGAGAGGGCTTGCTGGTGGAAGGATAGTGCAGAATCAAATCTAATCCCTAAATTCCTCACAGTATCTACTGTGTTAGGAGGTGGTGCCGTGTCAGTCGGCCACCACTGTTTGGGCATGAATATGTTAGATTTCCTAAGCAGCATGATCTCTGTTTTTTGACTATTACATTTGAGGTGGTTTTCTTTCATCCAATCCATGACTGCGGATAGACAGTGATGGAATTTTCTTCTGATGCTGTGGAATTTTTGTCAAGAGTGAAGATCAGCTGAGTGTCATCCGCATACGAGATAGACTCAATGTTAAAGGATGCAATCAGGTTGAGCAACGGTATCATATAAAGATTAAAGAGTGTTGGACTCAGGGCAGAGCCCTGAGGAACGCCAGAGAGCAACTGTTTCTCTGTTGATTTATAGTTGCCTAGGGTTACTATTTGTCTCCTGTTTTCCAGGAAAGATATTAGCCAGGCCAAGGCTTGTGAGAGATGCGGCTATCCGCTAGCAGGTCTCCCAGAATGTCGTGGGAGACCGTATCGAATGCGGCCGATAGGTCCAGTATAATCAGTACTGCATTTATTCCTTGATCTAAGGCAAATTTTAAGGTTTCCGTTGTATGTAGCAGCACTGATTCTGTTGAGTGACCAGGTCTAAAACCCGATTGCTTGGGGTGTAGAATATTAGCTTCCTGCAGAAAATCATTTAGTTGCATGTTAGCTAGCTTCTCTGCTATTTTGCTTAGACATTTTAGCAGCGAGATGGGTCTGAGTTTAGAGAGAATAGTCGGGTCTGGTAATTTCTTTTTTTGGAGGGGCCTAACAGAAGCAATTTTCCAGTTTTCAGGTACTATTGCAAGCCTGAAGGAGGAGTTAATTATTTGGTTGATAATAGGGTTTATGATGTCAATGAGTGCATGTAAAAGTTTCGGGGGGCAGGGATCAAGAGGAGAACCTGATTTACATGAGAGGATAGCTTGCCGGGACTGTTCAAGACTAATCTCCTTGAAACAGTTAAGCCCTGTTCTGTTTTCTAGCACAACTACTTCTGTAGGCGAGGAGTTATTTTCCTTAAAGTCTTTTTTTAAGTCTTTCATTTTCTTGTTGAAATACTCAGCAATCTGATCACATAAACTTTGTGACGGAGGAATTTCATGTTCTAGCATTTTTGGGTCAGTGAAAGATTTTACGATGTTGAAGATCATTTTCTGATCGGATGCTGCCTGGTTGATGAGATTGGAGTACTGTGCCTTCTTTTCTATTCTGATTTGATGGTGATATTGTTTAAGAGCTGCTTTAAAGGTGGTGAGCTCTTCTGGTTTATAATTTTTCCTCCATCTGCGTTCCAGTTTTCTACACTGGCCTTGTAGTACTTTAGCAGAGGGGTGAACCAGGGAGCAGAGGTTTTATTGAGGAGGCTTTTACTGGGAAGGGCGGCAGGCGCTAAAATATTAGCTAGTGAGGCCATTCAGTCATTAAAAATGTGGGTATTTGTCGAGGGGTCCCCTGTTAGGGTAGGTGTACCTAGTTCTGCCATCGCATGCAAGTTAGGATTGGTTAGCATTTAGTTCCAGTTTCGCCTCATAGTGAGGCCAAATTGACTGGAGTTTTTCACAGGTTGTGTGGTGGAGCATCTAATCCTGAAAGGAATAAACTTGTGGTCAGACCAGGTTATAGTGACCGGACGGTCTACTTTAAGGCTGGTGGAATTGGTACAGAGCCCATCCAGGGTGTGTCCTGCACAGTGTGTGGGCCCCTCTATCTGTTCTTTAAGTCCCAGGGTATTTATGATCTCTCCAAAGTTATTCATACTTGGGGTGTCAGCTGATTCCAAGTGTATGTTAAAATCTCCCAGATTGGTGAAGTTTGAGTATCTAACCACCAGGGAACTCATGCTTTCGCCCAGGGTATCTAGGAACTTAAGACTAGACCCTGGTGGTCTGTAGATCAAGGCTCCAGTGAAAGACATTGAGCTGTCTGGTTGGAGACAGAAACCAAGACTTTCTGCCCCTTTTAGTTCTGTGATGTCGAACGTGGAGCATTTCAGTGTGTTCCTGTATATTATTGCTAGCCCCCCCCCCCCTCTTTGCATAGTTCTGTCTTGTCTGGATATAGTGTATCCTGGGGGGAAGGCTTGTACATCATCAGGGTTTGAACAATCTTTTAGCCAGGTTTCTGTGATGAAAAGACAGTCTAATTTAAGGTTTACAAGTGTGTCATAGATGTGTAGCGCTCTTTTGGCTAGTGATCTGGCATTGACTAGGCCGCCCGTAGCTGCTTGGGGTCTGTTTTGAAGTCCAATTTAGGGGCATGATCATGGAGGGGGCTGGGTTCATAATTGAGCTCGTATCTGCATTTCAGACATGTTAGTGGGCCCTTTATTTTGTCAATTTGAAAATGACCTTGGCACTTACTTGCTTGTGTGTTAAGTGCCTGGATTTCCTCTCTTGAGTAGTAAAAACCTGAGCCGGAACCAGCAGCATTTCTGGCCCTGGCCACGTTCCAGACGCGGACGGACGCAGACGGGCTTGCCTCTGGCGGGCCAGCGGCGTGCACGTTGCACGCGTCAGCTGCGCGTCAGGCTCAGCATGCGCTTTTATTGCTGGCCGGATGCGCTCTTTGACCTCCGCCCTTTCCACCGGAAGTATCCAAGGTACGGGGAGTGTCCGGTGCCCCTCCGCAACAAATGGCAAGATGCGGCAGAACGGGGGCACCAAGCAGCGATTATAGCACTTAATTGTAAGTATACCAAATGTACTTGCCCCGAAAATAGTTTAAAAGGTCCAATATCAAAAGGTTAAAAATGGTTAAAAACTGTTTCAGACAGTTTTTGCAGTGCTGGGCTCAATGCGGTAATAGTAGAGTAACGGAGTTGTCTACGCGATTACAGCGTTTACAGCATTCATGCGGTGAGGCAGGGAAAGACTGAGGACTAACTCCTCCACACTTACACTCACCCATTCCGCTGCGCGTCCGGCTCAGCATGCGCTTTTATTGCTGGCCGGATGCACTCTTTGACCTCCGCCCTTTCCACCGGAAGTATCCGAGGCAGAGGGAGTGTCCGGTGCCCCTCCGCAACAAACGGCAAGCCGCGGCGGAACGGGGCACCAAGCAGCAATTACAGTCCTACACAGGTCCAGGAGTGAACTTAAGAGTTGGTCTGACTGTTCAATATTTATACCTGGTGCCAGCATTGCAAGTGGGAGAAACTTCTAGGCTGTCCCCCATCTCATTATGGAAATGTCCTTCCTTCCCCTGCCCAGGTTTCAAGTGGTCTAGGGTGACAATAGGCTGGTGTCAAGCTCTTTTGTGAGTGTGCTGGGGCAACCCTTAGAAATGTAAGTGGGGCAGGGAACAGCTCCATTTCACCCATCCTGGCAGAATGGCCCATCCTGCTGACACCAAGTCCCCCTTCATCTCACTGTATGAGAGGAATACACAAAGGCCAACTGCCATCTATTCACAGTCATGTGACCCAGGACACGGGCTGCAGTCACCAAATGGTTAGGACAAAAAAATGCCGAATTTCTAAATCTACCCTCATTGTGTAATGGCAGCAGAGATGACAGCTTGAAAAACTGAAATAAATTAAAAAAAATCGGAGGTTAGTAAATAAAAGTGGGATGATTGCTGATAAAAAGTTATAACGAGTTCACAAACAACTTATGGAATTTGTCCGCCTCCGAAAATATAAGAAATTGACCAGTCAAGGTCCTGATGAGAACCCTAAACTTTTAGTGGTTCGGAATGCAGCGACAATAAAACCTTGGGGACTCCTTCATTAAAATGAGTTTAGACAGTGGGAAAACAATTTGAACGAAAATTCCTCTCTTATCAAATAACTTTGAAACCCCAAGCTTCTTCTAAGTGGGTCACAACTTTCAGAACAACTGCGATAGGCACCTCTGGCTTTGATTCGTTTGACTGGTAAGTGCTGAAGGCCCACTAATAACATTTAATTTGCAGGCCATGGATAGATGTAGTACCACTTTACTAGGGACTTATAAGTAAAGTAAATGTGCTAATTGGGTATTATCCAATTTTACCATGGTTAAAGGAGAGAGCACAAGCTCTTAACACTGGGTAGCAGTGGTAAAGTGCACAGAGTTCCAATGCCAACGAAAACGAATGTCAGAAAAACAGGAGGGGTGAAGGCAAAAAGTTTGGGAACGACCTTTCAGAGAGGGATAAGTCCAACACCAGCCCCATTGCAATTAAAGTAAACCAAGTAATAAGGTCCAAAAATGCACGAGCCACCTCTGAGCAATACAGAGTTTCATCAGAGAACAATATGAGCTTGACAAACACTTTGCGACAGATTTACATTTTTTCAATCACATACAAAGACATAAAATGCAAATTATTATTTCTGTTTTTTTCAGTGGCGAACAGAAAGGTTGAGTTCTTTTGACCACTGTGCAGTCGATTCGACAAAGGCATGTTCAGGATGGAGCATTCTGCAGCTATTTTAAAGCACAAAACAGGCCATACAATTATTACATAGCCTGTTGGACAGTCACTCATGTGCTCACTTGTTCTGCTGAGGCATTCAGAGAAATAATTACTAACAATTTGTGTTTGGTTTGAGTCTCAAATTGATGCAAACTGGTACAATCCATTATTCTGGGATTTACTTTAAAGCACAAACCTTTTTTTATGCTGCAGAATAGCTCTATAGTACTGCAAAGTAGTGCTACTGCTGTGCATTGCTGTGTGTCAGGGTGAAGTATCATGGGTGTTACATGTGTTTTCCCATGCAACCTTCCATGGATTTGTGACGTGAAGCCATATTTTTTTAACATATGTATGCAGGGCTTTGCACCAAAAAATAACACCTCTTTGAGTTTGGCGTTAACTTATTTTTATTTCTTCAAACGTTTCCAATGTTGCACATGTGCTGCACTGTACAGCCCCCTACAACGTAGGAAAGGAGTAAAACTATATAAATTCAATTCTTTATTAAGATTTTGATCCCTAATGAGGTCCACTTTAAAATTAGACAAAGTATGAAAGATAATCACAGATCAAAACAGGATTACAAATTACAAACAAAAAAAATCACAGCCATAAAGCAGCAGAGGTTGTATACTGATTCAAAGGAGCGAGAGAGCAAGTACATTTATGGTGGAGACTACATTCTGCCATAGCAGTAACAATTGAGTGCAAAATTCTGTAAAAGGTATAGAGACACTAGATGAAACAAAATACTAGAGGAGTTGATGACAGATAAAACAATAACGTTGATTTTCGAGTACAATAATAATTCCTTTACCACAACAAATAAATAGATTTAATTATTTACACAATTTGTTATTACAGAGTTACATAAAAAAGTGAGTGACATAAAAAAATCTATTATTAGAATCGGCAAGTAGGCATAAGGATTATATGACTGGTTAGGACAGTGCCCTGTGCCCGCTAGCTAGAGCAAAAACTTGAGTAATAATTGAGCATGAAATAAAATTAAATGAAATGCCTACCTCCTGCAGTGGGTTCCTCCTTTCAGGATATAGTTAATGTAGATGATTTATATTACTAATATAAGACCCTGGACTTTATTTACTTTCTAATATTGGTATATTAAAAAGACTAAAAAAGATTTTAAAACGCCTTAAACATTTTTTAATATTTTTGTACGAACTAGTTCATTTTTTGGAAAAAGGAGAAACTCATGAGCTGTTGCTACAGTTTTGATGTTATTCTGTATAAACATTGGTTGTAACAGACGCAGGCGATATGGTAGTAGGGCTGGGCAAACAAACATAATATGATTAAAGTTCTGGGTGCCCAAGTTGCACATATTACAATATCTTCCTGTATTCGTGGCGGAGGACCAATTTTCCGTTAAGTCGTTTAACTGTAATAAATTCATACGAAATAAAATCAGCAGACGGCGAACACCATTTTATAAATTCCAGGATAAGTACTTCTGCGCTACTCTCGGGTTACAAGATGTAACTATGGTCTTAAATCTTTCCTTTAATCGACAATACTTGAGATCTCTCTGGAAACTGGTAATGAAGCTAGTGCTTTTTAGGAAGGCTTTAAGTTCCAAGGGCGAGAGAGAGAACACTAGCTTCTCTTGTGTGTCAAAATGATTTAGCGCCAAAGTAAAGTCATGTGCAAAAGAGTATTTATCTGCCTTTCCACCAAAATCTCCTGACACAAGAGACCCCTTATTGTATTCGGATCACAATTCTTTAGCAGATATATCTAGTATTGTATTTTGTACTAGAAAGGTACCCTTGCAATAGAAACCCTATGCAGCCCTATGGTGCTCCAGCACAGGGAGAGAAGAAAACAGTACTATATCTTAGTTGATGCAGTGCTGCTCTATGAGTTATCTCCAAAACATCTAAAATGTAAATGAAATGGGAATATTCAGGGACTATCCAATGGAATTAGTAAAATAGAAAGGACTGTTCCCTTTTTGCGCTTTTATTTATAGAGTGGATGTTTTGGAGCCTATTCACAAAGGCATGTAAGAGTATCTAAATGAGCACACCGGTAGTGCTACTTCCCATACTAATACTAATGTGAACTGACCCCATAATCTGACCATTAGAACGTAAAAGTGCTGCAAGGTCAACATTATTGCTATGGTGGTGCTGATCTTCAAATAAATCATTTTAAAGTAAAATGCAATCATAGTTTATGAATTAAAGCCTGTACACAATTGAAGCACTCTCTCACAGTGAACTGATTTTGAACAGGAAGCCCCAAGTCCGTGCACATGTTTTTTTAAAGTAGTTAGGCAGTGACATCACTCTTGCTTTCATACCTTAAACCTACAATGCAGGAAATTGCAATTCACTGATCTCATCTACTAACCTATTTTACTGTGCTGTCTTACCCTTCACAGGAAGAAACTGAGGTATGTCAAACAAGCACTGGCAAAGCCAACAGTTATCATTGTTTACATAGATGCAGTACCTTAAACCATTACTTGATGTCCATCTTGAGTCAGAAGCCATACCTTGAGCCTTTAACAAGGTTGCAGTCCCTCACGATATTATTAGATCTCTCTCCCTCTCTTTCGCTCTTTATATATATATATATATATATATATATATATATATATATATATATTCACTGAAAAAACATAGGTTTCAGTGACGTTATATTTAGAAATTAGCATTTAAAAAACCTTAGAAATTCACTGAAAAAACCACAGGTTTCAGGGACGTAATAGTTAGTTGGACATTTCACTCGTACAAAACCAGAGAAATTCAGCCGTTATAGTTAGTTGAGCTAACTCTTACTCGCGCTCTCGCAATGCACTGCTGATGACGTCACATATTACATCACTCATGACATCTCAAATGACATCACTGATGACATCATCCAGTGACTGTGTGTTTCTGTAAAGTTTAAATATGTTTTATATATATATATATAGGCCAAGGTGTATTGAAGAATGAGTGGGTGAATGACTGTCTGAATGGATGATTTAGTAGGTGCATGACTGACTGTATAAGCGAGTGATTAAACATGTCTTACTGAATGCATGGGTTAGTGACTAAACTGTGTGAATGTCTGTATCAGTCTGTCAGTTGGTGTGTAAGCGGCTGCATGGGTTGGTGAGTAGCTACATGAGTGTCTATATGGGTTATTGATTGGTTGTCTGAGTATCTGTGTGTGTGCCTGAGTGTCTGTGTGGGTGGGTGGGGGTGTGTGACTGTGCATAGATGTGTGAGTGGGTGATTCACTGGGTGTATGGGTTCAAGAGTGCATCTGTGAAGGGCTGTATGGGTGGGTGAGTGTGTGTATGGGTTTGTTGGTGAGTGAATGGATGTTTCAGTGGTACATGTGTGAGTAACTACATATGTGAAAGGCAGTATATGTGAGTGTTGGACTATATAAATGACTACGTGAGAGTGAGTGATTGTGAGAGTGGCTGTATGGATGAGGGTGTGCTTGTGTCAGTGATTGTATAAGAGAGTAAGTATGTGTTAGTATCTGTATGAATAAGTGAGGTGGTGTGTATATCTGTATAGGTGAGTAAATTGGAGTGTGATTGATTCTTTGCATGACTGACTAGGTGTGTGAGTAACTCTATGTATGAGTGGCGGTGTGTGAGTATCTGTATAGGTGTATAAGTGCATATATCAGTGGATATATTGATGAGTGACTGCGTGTATGAGTGACTGTATGGGTGAGTGGATGTGTGTGTAGACCTATGAATCAGTGAGTGGGTATGTACTAACTGGTATTGGTGTGTCTATGGTTTCGAGAATGGTAGTCTGCATTTTAGAGGGGTGTATCAAAGGTTATATTAGGGTGTGACGAGGTGCATCAGATGATCACGTGGATGATGTCATCAGTGATGTCATTTGAGATGTCATCAGTGATGTCATCAGTGATGTCACTGACCATGTCATGAGTGATGTAATATGTGACGTCATCAGCAGTGCATTCCGGGGGCGTGAGTTATAGTTAGCTCAACTAACTATAACGGCTGAATTTCTCTGGTTTTGTACAAGTGACATGTCCAACTAAATATAACGTCCCTGAAACCTGTGGTTTTTTCAGTGAATTTCTAAGGTTTTTAAATGATAATTTCTAACTATAACGTCCCTGAAACCTATGGTTATTTTAGTAAATTTCTAAGGTTTTTTAAATACTAATTTCTAACTATGCCTACAGAGGTAGGACATGTGCAGAAAGAGGAAGAAAGGCGCAGAAAGAAGCACGAGATATGCAGAAAGAACCAACAGAGGTGCAGAAAGAGGCCTTGTTGCAAAGTCATCCGTGCCCTGGGCACCCCCCAACTTTTTGCTGACTGGTACTGGTGGTAACTGACTCTGACTGACCCTGGGCTCTGCCTGACCAGGCCCAGAGCCTGTGCTATGCTGAAAGACCCTTAGAATACAGTGAAAACACCTACATACACTAGGGTACACAATGGGTTGGGGTACCCTTGTGATTGGCATGACCTCCCCTGTAATGCCCTAGTACATAATAGGGCAGGGGGATTAAAACTACCTCTAAGTCCCTAGCATATAATAGGCCATGGTGGTTTAGAGGCCAGAAGCCCTTTTCTGCACTTGCATGTGTGCACTGCTGAGCCTGAGGTCAGTTTAAAAGTAGCGCTGAGTGTGCAGAAATAGGCAAGAGAGTTGCAGAAAGAGGTAAGAGAGGTGCAGAAAGAGGCAAGAGAGGTACAGAAAGAAGCAAGAGAGGTGCAGAAAGAAGCAACAGAAGCACCGATAGAAGCCCCAGAGGTGCAGAAAGAGGGAAGAGGGGTGCAGAAAGAGGCAAGAGAAGTGCAGAAAGAAGCAACAGAGGTGCAGAAAGAGGCAAGAGAAGTTCAAAAAGAGGCAGCAGAGGTGCAGAAACAGGCAATAAAGGTGCAGAAATAGGGAACAGGGGTGCAGAAAGAGGCAAGAGAGGTGCAGAAAGAGGGAAGCGGGGTGCAGAAAGAGGCAAGAGGGGTGCAGAAAGAAGCAAGTGAGGTGCAGAAAGAGGCAACAGAGGTGTAGAAAGATGCAAGAGACGTGCATAAACAAGCAAGAGAAGTGCAGAAAGAGGCAAGAGAATTGCTGAAAGAAGCAACAGAGGTGTAGAAAGAAGCAAGAGAAGTGCAGAAAGAGGCAAGTGAGGTTCAGAAAGAAGCAAGAGCAGTGCAGAAAGAACCAACAGAGAAGTGCAGAAAGAGGCAAGAGATGTGCAGAAAGAGGCAAGAGAACTGCAGAAAGAGGCAAGAGGGATGCAAAACAGGGAAGAAGGGTGCAGAAAAGAAGCAAGAGAGGTGCAGAAAGAAGCAAGAGAAGTGCAGAAAGAAGCAAGAGAGGTGCAGAAAGAGGGAAGACGAGTGCAGAAAGAGACAACAGGGGTGCAGAAAGAGACAACAGGGGTGCAGAAACAAGCAAGACAGGTGCAGAAAGAGGGAAAAGAAGTGCAGAAAGAAGCAACAGAGGTGCAGAAAGAGGCAAGAGGGGTACAGAGAGGCAAGAAAAGTACAGAAAGAAGCAAAAGAGGTACAGAAAGAGGGAAGAGAACTGCAGAAAAAGGCAAGAGAGGTGCAGGAAGAGGCAGGAGAGGTGCAAAAAGAGGCAAAAGGGGTACAGAAAGAGGCAGGAGGGGTGCAGAAAGAAGCAAGAGAAGTGCAGAAAGAAGCAACAGAGGTGCTGAAAGAGGCAAGAGGGGTGCAGAAAGAGGCAAGAGAAGTGCAGAAAGAAGCAACAGAGGTGCCGAAAGAGGCAAGAGAGGTACAGAAACAGGCAAGAAAGGTACAGAAAGAAGAAACAGGGGTGCAGAAAGAGGTAAGAGGGACACAGCAGAAATTTGCAAGAAAGGTGCAGAAAGAAGCAAGAGCAGTGCAGAAGGAAGCAAGAGATGTGCAGAAAGAAGCAAGAGAGGTGGAGAAATGGGGAAGAGGGGTGCAGAAAGAGGCATGAGGGATGCAGAAATTTGCAAAAGAGGTGCAGAAAGAAGCAAGAGCAGTGCAAAAAGAACCAACAGAGGTGCAAAAAGAGGCAAGAAGTGTGCAGAAAGAGGCAGGAGGGGTGCAGAAAGAAGGAAGAGAAGTGCAGAAAGAAGCAACAGAGGTACAGAAAGAGGCAAGAGAGGTGCAGAAAGGCAGGAAAAATGCCAGAAAGAGGGAACAGTGGTGCAGAAAGAGGCAAGAGATGTGCAGAAAGAGGGAAGAGGGGTGCAGAAAGAGACAAGAGGGGTGCAGAAAGAAGCAAGTGAGGTGCAGAAAGAGGCAACAGAGGTGCAGAAAGATGCAAGAGGCGGGAGCAGTGCTCTTGCCTTGTCATTGCAAACTGCAATGTCCGGGGGGTGGGCACCGGCCGGCCCAGGGTGGTGGCGGTCCCCAGGGTAAAAGAGGGCCATCATTTGCACAGCCCCGGGGAGGTGGTGGTCCCCGGGGCCGGGGGTCCGTAACGGACCCCCGTATTTAAATAATTAGTGCCCCAGGGAGGTGGTGGTCCCTGGGGCAGTGTGGGGGGGGCTGGAGCCCCCCCACACTCACTATTTCTTATAGCCCCAGGGAGGTGGCGGCTCCCAGGGCTTGAGGGAGCCCGCGCTACGTATTTTTTTTTATTTTTTCAGCCGGATTCGCGCACCCAGCGTGAATTCAGCCTATTTTTTTTTAAATGCTTTTCGAGGCCCTGGGGAGGCCTAGGGGGTCAGGGTGTTTCTACCCTGCCCCCTTTTGTTGTTTTTCATCCTTTTTCACCCTTTTTCTTGTGACTCGGTGACCGAGTCAGAAGATGGCTGCCAACACTTCCTGGTTTGGAGTGTTGGCAGCCAATCAGAATGAAGCTCGTGCTCTGGAGGGTTCGCAAATCCTCCTCGGCCCTCAGATATCGATATTTTTATTTTTTGAATTTCTCAGGAACTACTGAATGCATTTACACCATTTAAAAAAAAGGTCGCTTTCTGAACCAAGAGCTACCTTTTTGCCAAGTTTGGTGTAATTCTGTTCAGCAGTTCGGGCTGTAGTCTAAAGTTCCAATGGAAATTAACATGGGGAAATGTGTTTTGGTTCCCCCCTTTTTTCTCGGTCCCGCTTGACGAATCACCCCGAAACTTTCAAGACAGGAGCTGACCTGAGTGAACCATTAGTTTTGAAAATTTCGCGAAGATTCATCAAACGGTGCCAAAGATATTGGCAAAAGAAAAACGCTTTTTGAATAGAAACGAGGTCCTAACTATAACTACCTACTGGCGCCCGCCAGTAGGTAATATATATATATATATATATATATATATATATATGTACATATATATATATGTACATATATATATATATATATATATGTATATATATATATATATATACATATATATGTATATATTACCTACTGGCGGGCGCCAGTAGGTAGTTATAGTTAGGACGAATAAAGTCCGCTTGGAAACAAGTCGGTGGTGTGGCTCTGCAATCTTTTGTGGCGAAATTCTAAACAACAGGATCTCCATTCCTGCATGCAGAGCCCGCCCTGCAGGGTCGGGGGCCCCCGGTAAAATGGAGCCTCTTTGTGTGATATATATATATATACATATATATATCTCAAGTCAGAAGCAAGTCCTTAAAAAATCTTTCAAGCAGCTGTAGAATCTCATGTCATTAATAGATGTCCTTCTGGAGTTAAAAGCATCAACTTGAAAGGTCTTTAATAAGGTTGAAGTGCCACACGACATTACTAAGTGGAACTCATAATTTAAACCCACTATGTGAAAAGTCTTCAAAAAGTTGCAGTACCTCAAGTCATCCATAGATGTCCCTTTTTAGTCAAATTACCAACTTCAAAAGTCTTTCACAAAATTGCAGTACTTCAAGTAGTTACTAGAGGGTCTTCTCATATCAGAAGCTACTGCTTCAAGACTTCATAAACTTGCAGTACCCCAAATCGTTACTAGATGTCTCTCAAGTCAGAGGCAACAGTCTGAAATGTTTTCACAAATGTGCAGTACAAGTAGCTACTAGGACCCAGATTTACTAAAAGTTCATGCAGCACAGTGCAGCAGGTCAGGTTGCTGTGATGAGCTGCTTGAGCGTGAGAGAACAGAATTGTGCCATATTTACAGAGTTAAAGCAAAATGTCAGTATAGGTTAAACAATCCAATGAGTAAATAATTTTGAAGAATGATCCTTTTACACAGACACACACACATACATGCCCACCCCCCCCACACACATAAGTATGTGTATTTTTACTATGATTTATTAGAGAGTCACATTTAAAAGCCTCCAAACTTTCACAAAGATTCAAGTTACTTGGTGTCCCTCTCGAGTTTGATCTGACTACTCGAAGCCTCACAAAACTGAAGTACTTTAAGTTGTTAATAGATGTCCATCTCGAGTCAGATGCTCATGCTAAAGCTGATTTATGATGAGTCAACTGTGCAACCTTCAATAAATGTCTTGATTAATATCAAAAACTTGTGATAACACCGTAATATACATAGTTATTAGTAGGCAATGTTAAAATGAAGTGCTTTCAACATTTACCTTAGCAAACTGGTATTTCACTAGCATTATACATGCATGATAGTAAATTGTAGCTTGTTGTAGTTAACACAGTATATGGTTGTATGATGGTGATCAATTTGAATGGAAAAACAAAACATCAATCACAGTTAAAAACTAAAGAAATTTGATAGTTGTTATATTCAGATATATGTATGAAAAATCTCCTTATTGATATATATGTGTGTATATTTGCTATGATGTTTCTCAGCAAACATGATGCTGGCAAGATATTCACACACCTTTGATGCCAAAGCCTGAAGTCTTTCAAAAAGCTACAGTACTTCAATTGGTTATTCAGGGGAAAATATACCAACCTTTCATTCATTCAAATAACTTTATATCGGATTAAGCCATAAAAGTGAGCAAAATATATCAATAAATACAGATCATACTTAAGCACATAAGGTTATCAACGTTGTCAGTACCCGACTGTCTACATCCATAATTAGAAAATCATTAAATAGCTACATTAAAATTCCTGATACAAGTACTAACCTTTCATGCAATGCAGTGCATCAAGGCAACTTGTGAAAGGGAGAGAGCAAAAATGCACCCGTCTACTAAGAAATGACGCACTCCTACTCTCTCAAAGCGCTGGTGCACTTCAGACAGCCTAGCAGCAATGAAGGCACTCTTGCACCATAGTGCAAAGGTGCCTGTGGTATGGGTAGGATTGATTTTGCGCTGGAAGGGATAGCTGCCTGCATAAAAACATACCTTACAGGAGTAGTCCTCTTTCTAAGTATGCTGCAGAATGAAGGACACAAGGAAAGCGGAAGTAATGAGAAGAAATGAAGATATTTCTCTTTGTCACACCACACCAGCCTTAGGTAGGAGCAAAAACCCAGGCTTACTGACTTTAGGAAATCTGAGTTTGTCTCAAAATCCATGGGTAGATGTACGGGAACATCCATGCTCCACCCATAGAGCATCTCCCAGACACAAGGTAAAGAAAGGCAGAGCTATGAGTTGCTTTGTGCTACTGTTATGCGGTAATGTGACGCTACACAAATCAAGCTTTGAATGGCTTTGAAAACCTGACTAACATTTTGTGTCGTGGCATGCTTAAAAGTGGTGCAACCATGACATAAAATGTTAGTAAATCTGGTCCTGAGAGTATGCAAAGATTTGTTGCATCATTTATTTGTCTCACCTCCCTACAGCCCCATTTTGGTTTTGAGTGACTCGCTGTGGGCTTTGTCTTTGTGAGATGCCCCAGGATGAAGGAATTGGAAATTGAAAGGATTGCGCACATTGGCCTTTCTTTTCATGGAGAATGGTCTTAAGGACAGAAGAGAACTAGAGGTTCTCTTTGTCCATTCAGTCAAAATCAATGTTGCATATGTGCATTTAAAATGGAGCATTAGAATACGCTGATCAGAGTTCCCTTAGGGATCTCTGACAAGCCAGATACTGCAATCCGTAATTACTGATGGAGTGGGCATTATCTTGTAGCTACAATTTATGGCGTTCGGCATATGGGCTAATGCCTTCTCTACATTCGTATTTGTGAAAAGTGGGAGTCAGACTGAGTTTTCTTTTTACCGATGTACAAGGGCAAGAGCTATGCTTGAATGATGAGTTACATTCCATTTATTAATTCAATACAGGTATCTCACTTGTAGCTATCTCATGCCACCACTTATGTGTAAGTTCCAACCCGAGTCAACTATCTGAGCTGTTGCTCCTAGGAGCAGATTATTATGCCTGGTATAGACTTGGTCTGCATTGGACATCTTCTTGGCCAAAATTTTGAAATTCTTGGATAAGAATAGCAGGTCATAACTAACTCGAGGTCCAAATTGGTAATTATTAACCTACTAACCCAGAACCCTATTGCTCTCATGCACTCTACGGCGCTGGTGCCACCTCTGGCTAAGCAAAATAGATCAACCACACAAAGTGTGATGGGAGAAATGCTTGCAATAAGTCTAACCCCTAGCAATTGCATTCCAACCCATCATTCTTTTGCCCACCATGTCACCTCAGTTTGGAACCACCATATGCAAATCAGTGTTGACTCTGCTCCAATAGGAACAGTTCAGACAAAGTACCAGACCAGGCCACCCTGAGCTGGAACACAAGCAACCCAAGAGCAGTTTCGCACTGATGGGGGCTCTTCAGTCAGGTGTAGCTTGGTTCTTGTAGCACAGTGAACATGTGATCCAAGTCTGAGCATTGCATGGTTACATAGGGCATCACATTAAACACATAAAAGGTAATGGGAGGAATGCTTGCAATATGTCTAACCACTGGCAATTGCTCGGGTAGCATTCATCCCATCGTTCTTTTTCCCACCATGCCACCTCAATAGGTTTACAATAAATCCCCAGTCTCAATCAAGTATGCAGTTCCTTACCAAATGCAATGGTGATTGATCACACTTGTTGCTCTCTCAATAGATTGATTTGTGGTTTACTAAATGCAGGTGAATTATTCATTGAGATAGAGACCAGAATCTTGGATATTGCATCGAACCAGAAGGATTTAATACCTCCGCTGGGATCCATGTCTGGTGCCTCGGTGCTTACATAGACTTTGTTGTGCTTCGGACAGAACCTTAAGTCCTCAAGATATCTGACAAATGATTTCGGGTCAAAACGTCGACACCTTGTCCTCTGGTTATTGCTTGATTGAGACTGTGGGATTAATTGTATACATATTGATACATATCCCTTATATACATTTGGATAAAAACATTAATATCCGGGGTATCTCTGTACAGTGCCTAGTTACACACCTTTGTATACAGGGTCACCTTTTTATGTAACACTGCGTCGTTTGCAGTGTTGTACACTGTAGATGTGGCACCAGTTTTCAACAAATTAACCTACTAAATATGAATCGAAGAGAAAAGTGTCATACATAAGTCTGTTTCGAATCCTGAAATGTATGATAGGGAACTGTCACATTATAACGTAGCATTGATTTGAGTACCTCTAAATTGCCTTGAGTATTGGTTTAAATGATTACTAAAGGGCAACTGTGTTGGTTATGTCTGAATTCCACCCCTTCAGTGTGGTTTGTGTGTGCAGAGATCTCCACCCTCATGGCAAAAAGCTCAGCACCTGTAAAAGAGCTTACATCTGGCAGGAATTCCTTTGTGAGCTCTTGGCAGGTGTAAGTAAGGTAAATTCGGTCATAAACTTCACTGTCTCTCCCATATGGAGCCCAAGCCATGCCACCAGTGTCCTACGTTCTTAAGAGTGGCACAACACCACTTGCCTTTTTTTCTGAACATCACTCCCTCCTCATTGCATCTTTTCTAGCCTTATTAAAATTAGTTGTTCTGCTTTGTTTATTCTGATGGTAGTTAATTTATTCTTAGCCCATATTAGTATATTTCTGTTTCAAAGTACGTAAGCTTACTGCATTACTAATATTTGCTTCGGTTTGTCAGTGTTTTTCGCATGTAACTTTCTAACTGTTGACTCCCTCACTTCCGTAGTTAAGCATTGTGCTCAGTCGCCTACAGAAGTGCTGAGCACTGGCACTTCAAAATGACAATGTCATCGTGTGGATGCCACACCTAGGTCACGATTGGTCCTCTTTCTGGCTAAAGGGTGAAAACTCATCACAAATCGGTGTTCAGGGGGATCGTCCTCGCCAGGAATAAATAATACATTTCAAAAAGTGGAAAGACAATTGAGACAAAGCTAAATGTTTTTTTGCATTAAGAAAAGGGGATCGGGCTAGGCATGGAAGAATTCTTCAGGCTCCCAGTTGAACAACTGTGCACAGAGAATGTTTTGCGTCATCTCTGTTCACAATATAAACACAACTATTTGAAACTGAATTCTTCTTATGAAGAAGTGAGTGCACTGTTAGCATTAAGGTTAGCCTTAGGGCCATCTTTAGGAGTAGTGTAAGCATTATTGTTCAGCTTAGTGCTAGACCTAAGGAAAAGGATGAGTAAGTGAAGGAGCTAAAATTATGGCAAGGGAGTCTTCCAGAAGGTGAAGCACAATTGACTGACTGTGAACACCAGGGTTTCCAATTTGTTCCCAAGGTGGGGGTGATGGGCATGTTTCCAAAGTAGGGAGGCTGCAGGAATGGAAATCCTCAAACACACCTTTGTATACAGCAGACAATCCTAAAGGTCTGTGGTATGGATAATGTTGGAACTCAGCATGTGTCTTGCACCAATGAGCCATCCCTATAGCTGTAGGCCCACCAGCTATTATTGTTTCAGTACCATATATTTGGATCAAATCAGACTTGGGTAGGGACTGAGCGCAACAAGATTATCAGGTAACGGTTTTCAACCTGAAAGTGGCACATTTGGGGGGGGGGAGTGAGAGTACTGTTTTCTTGCAGGCTCTTTGTGGTGCTCAGGTGATATCTGACCTCCCTGACTCTGCTTTGAAAGCAATGTTTCTTGCAAATACCTCTTCAATGCCTTCCTGCATACTCTTAACGGTGTCTTCATATGACCCACCTATGTCGGCAGTATCAAAAGCAGCTACTTTTACCCTAAAGAGATGTTCACATATTCAACATTGGTTTGTTGGTGGTTTATTTGAGAAGATTGAAAGCTGCTGTGTCACCAGCTGTGAGATAAATGATCACCAAGATTGCCATGTTCTGATTCCATTCTGGAAAGGTTCATAGTGATTAAGTATATCATTGGCAGTTGACCATGTGGGCCTTGCCTTCAAAACCTTGCATGCACCTTCACAAACAGCGCGAACATACTGCTACTCCTCATGATGCATGCTTGTACAGAGAAAGATCAACCAGTAAGCTGAGATGATCATGTGGTCAGTGACTTAAGCAATATCTCACTATCATAGCTACTTCCCATTAAACTAAGGCACAAACTTCCATGCAAAGTAACTCTGATTTCAGATTTGACAATGAGAGTCAATAGGTCTCTTTGGTTCACTACAGCATGTGTTGTGCTCTATAAGAAGGATGGGAGGTCTGCTGCCAGCAAAATTGTCAGTTTGGTAGTCTGCAAATGTATTTTAGTACTATTTGTCACTACAATCAAATCCCTTGTGGAGTCGCTGCTGATTTCCCATCTATACTCCACCTTACTGTTAACTGCAAGTGGAAGTCCTTTCCCACAACAATTGAAATGGGCACTGATATGGTCAGGCTCCAGAATGTTGCAAACAGTTCCCTTGTTCGGCATCGTACTTGACTCCTCCCTCTCCATGACCCGACAGGTCAATGTCGTCGCCTCCAGCTGCTTCAACACCCTCCGTATCCTCCGAAAGACCTTCAAATGGATCCCCCCCCGAATCAAGGAAGACCGTCACCCATGCACTCATAACCAGCAGACTGGACTACGGAAATGCCCTCTAGGCCGGGATCAACAAGTCTCTGCTCCACAAACTCCAGACCATACAGAACACCGCAGCCAGACTCGTGTTCGGCATCCCTTGACACAAACACATCACCAAACACCTGCGTAATCTCCACTGGCTCCCCGTTGAGAAGAAAGCTACTTTCAAGATGCTCACCCACGCCTACGAATGCCTCCACAACACTGGCCCCCATTACCTCAACGAGAGAATCTCCTTCCACGTACCCAAAAGAAACCTCCGATCCGCCGACCTTGCCCTCGCCGAAACCCCGCGCATCCGCAGAGTCAGAACAGGCAGAAGAGCCTTCTCCTACATCAGGGCCAAGACCTGGAATGAGCTCCCGATCGACATCAGACGTGCCTCTCCCTGAACATCTTCAGGAATACACTCAAGACCTGGTTCTTCGACTGAGCAGAGTTGTGTACCCCCCACCCCCCACCAGCGCCTTGAGACCCTCACGGGGGAGTAGCGCGCTTACAATTTTCCCTGATTGATTGATTGGATGTATCCTTTTCCCTCATTTAGTGTATTAAAGAATTTGGAGATTTATTTGAATTGAAAAAAAATCTGTGTTCCTACCAACATTATTGAGACACTGCGTATTGAACATTATTGAGAAAATGAGTATAGATTAAAGTTGTAAGGAACCTTTAAGCCATTTCTTATTTATATTGGAGGCTATGCTGTAACATGAAGTCCGGTTACTAAAGGTGTGATAACAGTGAAAAGTGATTAGAAACACCGGTGATTGTGAGTAGAGGAATGTATTTCATCAAGGTGACCAACCCTCTTGCTCTAACCCATTAAAGGGTCCACCTACAGACACAATGATAACATTTCAGAGACAAAAGCAACACTGAAGAGACTTCAGTGAGTAAAACAATTGCAGGAATCATTGTGATATAGTACTAGCAAGGAATCTTACAATCAGGAACTCCGAGTAAATGTAATTGTTGATTAATCTCCGTAGGTCTTCCAAAATAAACCCAAGGTAATGAACAGACAAGAATAAGCATGGAGAACCCACCTGCTGCGATGACTCCAGTCTTTTGTTTTCTCTTCCTTTGAAATCCTAAGAGCTAATCCCCTGTTTCTATTCAGTAGTCAGGGAAAGGATTCAGGGGTGGGGTCGACTGGTTGTCTGTTCTTTATTGTGTTCCTGCAACTGAACAGGTACCTTTGACATCCATTGATTGATTTTTCATTCACGTTTTTACTAAGGTGGCTTTGTTTGAGGTGATGAGGGTTTTGTATGCAGAGTGTAGTGCTTTGAGTTGGAACAGGTCTTCAGGGACATTGTTACATCTGCATTTTTGTTTCCGGTTACATATGGCACACTTGTTGTTAGAACGCTTTTTGACATTCCAAAGTGCAGAAAAGTAGTTTTAGAGGAGTGTGGAGCTCAATAGGTTGATGAGACCTTCTTGGAGTGTTTCCATGGAAAGGTCTTTAAAGCATCAGAATGTGCATTTTTCTCTCTTTGGTTGACTTTGATTAAGTGGAGTGGTGCAGAAGATCGAACAGGGATGGCAAAGTGGTCGGGCCATTCTTTAATTATCAGATCCTGGCAGTATATTGACAGTGATACTGACAAGACAAGGGAGCTGCCTTCAAGGTGGGTAGGTATACTGATGTGCAGCTTGATGCCCAGTGTATTGTGTAATGTATTGAGAGATGGCTTCAATTTCTTTGTCTTCAACCAGGTAGGTTGAAGTCTCAGCGGAATGCAGTATGGGGATATTAGATGAAGGTGATGGTGATGAGGTCTGGAGTTTCTTCTATAAAGTTCTTACTGGGGCCAAGGATCTGTAGATCAGAAAGAAGGAGGATCTAAAAGTAGCTAAGTATGAGAAGGGAATCAAGGTGAGGAGCTCAAATTACTTTTATGTTGTTTGATCGCTGGAGTGCTTGGATATAACAGCTAGTTCCCATCCTATCTTGTGTGTGGAATCTATATGTGTGGTTGTAGGAATGAACCATGTCCCTGTGATGAACAGTATATCTAGTCTGTGATTGTGTCAGCCATGTCAGGAGTGTGTATAACTGCAAGGTGTATGCTATTGAGCACGGGCTTTAGGGTCTGTGTTATTGTTGGAGTAGGTGTTCTAATGTGGATGAGGTTTTTAGTGTTTCACATGTGGTAATAGTGCCTGTGTTTACATCGTGTGAGTATGAGTGTGAGTATGTTGATGGTGTCTTGTTGCTATGGCATATGCTTATGATGATGCCTTATCTGAGGGTCAGGTATTTCGGTTTCATGCTCTTCCTGACCCTAATAGGACCCAATCAGGTAACTTCTTTGCCTATGGTCACCTTTGGTTGCTGGGCGATAGGATGCACTGAGGGTCAGCTAGAAGTGGAGAAGAAGGGAGACAACTGAAAGATGACTTGGCTTCAGATGCATAGAATGGTCCTTAATTCTTATTGGGAGTCTGGGAACCTTGGGGTGGCCCTGGTTGGTGGACAGGTGTGGGTGATGTTAACTTGAATACTGAGCTGATGTTGGGGCAAGATTGGGCCTCAGGTGCCGAGATTTGCCCTTTTAACTTAGTGCAGAGCCTAAAAGTAGAGGATAGCATTGATTGGAGTTGCTGAGTGGGTGACCTTAGCCCTGAAGCCATGCTCATGCCTTTACAAGATGATGGCGTGATATGATATAAAGCAAACAATTTAATATCACATCAAATAGACCTGCCTACCACAACTCCAGATGTAAAATTCAATAACATTTGTAATTAAATCAAATGTGTGCTATAAAATAATGTTAAGCATCTGGTATGAAATCCTGCTATGTGACATTGCATCCAACTTTCTTTTAGCCCTCTCAGTAATCGAAATATATTTTAGTTTTCCAGTGAATCTGTGCCAAATTGTTACTTAAAGAAATTCAGTCTCACTGCTATCAAGAAGGAAGGAAGGAGAGATGGAAGTGACTAACAAATTGGATAATTCATCTTATGAATGCACATTTCTTTTGTGCTGTTGTCTTAGACCTCTTTTTTTGTTTTCGGAAGGCAACCATCAGCCAGGTGTGATCGTTTACCTTGTTATTGGAAAATATAAGAAAACCAACACTAAAACCAACACTAAGCAACTGGAACCTCATTTATAGTCTTTTCAAAGACTTGCCAATGAGACCCCAAAGCTTAGCCTCTTAAATTTAGCAGTCTGACAGGTATTGAGACTTGAGATGTAGTTGTACTTGATGGTAGAGAACTTTAAGACTTACTGGGTCCTTAAGACTGCATCGGGCAGTCAAATAAGGCCTCCGGGCAGTTTCTTTCTGACAAAAGTTCTCCCTCTGACATGTCTGAAGCACTTTTATTAGAAATGAATGCCAGACATCATGGTGGCTGGATTAGCTACCTTTTTAGATCTCGCCTAGGCAGCGCGCATGCGCTGCATAGGCAAAAAGACCTCTTGCAATCGATTCGGCTTTTCAGCCAAAAACGTGCACGCGTTCCATTGCCTTCAATGGCAACGCGTGCACGTTTGGCGATTCCCTTGCGGGAGCGAGCAGGAACCATCTGTTAATAATTACAAACAGATGTTTCCTGCTCGCTCCCGCAAGGGAAACCGGCCCAGGCTCCCTCCTTTATCCCCTCCCCCTGCTGCTTTTTACTTTCAGCGCGAGCGCGCGCTGATGTTTAAACTGTGTGCACATAAATCACTGGATAAAAGAAAGCATGGCGTATTAGATCCACTTCTTCTTAGCGATTTTCAGCCTTGCTGGGGTTGTCTTTTGTAACGATATAATCCTCCGAGCTCAGGAGGGGACCAGCTTTAATGGTGTTTATGATTGCGTGTGTACGTGTTACACGTTAGAGTGGCACTGTGTGCTGTGTGCTAATATGTGCCATCCAATGCGCTCCTTAACGATGTAGGTAACATTTCCTTAGCACTTTGTTCACCCATGAAACGTGCGTGGAAACCGACGCAGGCCCAACCCGCTGCTGCCAGAGTAGCCCATCCTTCACGCATGGCCATAGAGGTCGCTCTCACTGGCACTGAGGATGGCAGGATGTTTTGGAAATCCCTGCAGCGCCCGCCTCATCAGCCCTTCCATCCCAGGCGGATTGCCTCTCAGCAAAACACATGCTGATACAGGCAAAATGTGCCCCAACCCCCGCTCCGTTGTAGCCAGCAACAGACCCCCGCACCCTCCCTCCTAGCTTTAGAACATAATTTTTAAGGCATCACGCGCACTCTGCCTATAAATTACATTTTTTGACAAGTGTGCAGAGCTCTCGGCTGTCCAAAAAAAAAAAAAAAAAGTACAGCACTCCTGGCAGCACCCCTAAAGCCATTTAGGGGCTTAATTTAAACGGGTGTCTAACGCAACGCTCATACGCAAAATGTATTTAAATATGCATATTTTCCGTTAAAATATATACCATAAGATAGGTCTGTTTATACCTAGGCTTTGGAAGTCGTAGCTTTTCTTTTATTTTTTGTTAGCACTCTGTATTAGTAATGTCTCGCACAAACCTTGTATTTTTTAAGCACCAGCCTTTATGCTTATTAAAGCTGCCAACATCAACACAAGGGAGTCTCTTAAATAAACAAAAAGCCCATTTATTATGAAGGTTACAAAGAGAAAAACTTAGCGCTCTTGGCAGCGCTCCGAGAGTCATTCCGGGCCTTTGTTTTAACCGGTGTGTAACGGAACGCTTATCTGCAAAAGGCATTTAAGCATGCAAATTTACGACTAAAATATATACGATGCGAGAATATGTGATGTTTACTATATAAAAATTAAAAGTGGAAGCTTTTCATCTGTTTGCTGTTTACACTGTGGGTGGGTGTTGACCAGGATGCATTGCCTCAAGTAATGCATTCTGGGACTTGTAGTGCACCATTACCGTTTCATATGCAACACATTTCTTTTTGGTCGGCACATGGAGATTAAGAGATTTCCCAAAAAAATGCTTGTACTAAGAGTAGTTCCATATTAGCGTTTTTCTTAGTTAGCCAGCACAGACCGGAGTGCATAACTTATTCAGAAGATGTGATCGAATGAACGATCGCCTTGATGCAGTCTGTGCGGAAAAAGTGGGAAAACAAGGATTGACAAAGTCAATAGTTGTGGCTTATATTTTTGTCAGTGCGTGTGAGTATGTCTGTGGGTGGTTATGCGTGCGTGTGTATGTGTGTTGTAGTGTGCGTGCGTTAATCTGTTTTTGTAGGACTGGAGCAGTGTATCACTTTAAGTGCCTGTTTTTGTGTGTGTGTGGATTTATGTGTGAGTGTGTGTACTTCTCAGTATGTTTGCATACGCTACCCTGTGTTTGTGCGCGCGCATGTTTGTTGATGTGAAAGTGAATGTTTGCGTGTGCATATCTATACGTATATGTATACATTAGTGCATGTGTGCCTCGCTTGTTTGTGTGTTTGTGCGTGTTTTAGCATGTGTTTGTATGTGTTTGTCAGTGTGTAATGTGTAAGATAAATATGTTCTCCTAAATAAGAAATATTTCGTAATAAAATAATTGCCTTTATAAAAGCAACTGCCTTTGCTTAATGCAAGAATCGCCTTTCCTAAAGCTACTGCCTTTGCTTAAACTCGTATCCTCTTTGTAATCAATTTACATTTGGTGCTTGTTTTCGGCATCCTCCTTTCGGATGTTTTTACGACCACCTTTTATTACTTGTGGACACATGTCCCTAGTCTGCAGACTTGTTGAAACAGATAAGGCTGTGCAGTGGCTCCAGGGCAGTCTCTCATTAGTTGCACTACAAACCCCCCACCTCCCCACCCACCTCGCCTTAGGCTGTTTCTAGGCAGTTACACGAGGTGTTTGTAAACAAGGCAGCGTCTCCTCCACCTTACTAACCGAAAACAAGCATTGGCATAGCCAATAGGTCTCGCCTTTGGGACCTTATAAGTATTTAGTTATGCAGCACAACTGTTGCATGGCTAAACACTTATAAGGTCCCAAAGGCGAGACCTATTGGCTATGCCAATGCTTGTTTGCAGTGGTGGCCGGCACAGCTTGCATGTTGCAAGGCGGGCGGGCACGCGGAGGTTGGGGGAGGCGGGGGGAGGGTCGCGGGTCGCAATGGGAAAAAAATTAAATCTTACCTTGCCGTCGGGTCCCGCGTCTCTGCTCCTGCTCTCGTGCGACAGACTTCAGGAACAGGAAGCATATCTAGGCTCCCCTGACCAATAATAAAGCCGCAATGCAGCGTTGTGATTGGTCTGAGCGCTGTGAAACATCACTCAGCCAGGGGCTGGAGGGGTGGGCATGTAATGCAGCCTGCATGGAGAACAGGGAAAGTGCGCATGACTGTTTTGGGTGGCCCGAGAGGGCCGACCAAACAGTCATTGTGCACTTATGAGGGTTGTACCACTCCTCCCCTGCCTTGCAGCCCCGCCCACCCCCTCACGCAAGCTGCTGCAGCAGGAGGACAAAATAAAATTATAATAACATTAGTTATTATCATTTTATTTTTTCATTTCTTTTGCTGCTGCAGAGTAGTGGGACGACACTCCTCCGCCTCAGTGGAGGAGCCACCACTGCTTTTTTGTTTTTCAGGAACAAATGATCAAAACGGGTGTTTACTTATGAAAAACAAACAAAAACAGGCCTACATATGGCGCATTTGCACAGCCCTGTCTTTCTTGCAGTGTCATGCATGGAATATCTTCATCCAGACAGCCACCCTAGATAGGGCTGACATTCTCATGCACTACTGGAGGTGACCCTGTGACTGACAGGTTTCTTCGGATGACTGTCAGAGGCTCCACCAGTGGACAAGCAACAGTTTGCCTACTTCTAATGGGGCAGCAAAAGCATGAGTTTTGAGGGGCCGAAGCCTCACCAATTGGCATCAGACTTCTGTTCTATAGAAACAAAAATGAGTTTCTTCGTTTTTTAGAAAAATAATATTCAAATGGTGTCCTCCATGGTCAGAATGATGTCTCTTTCCCACTTGCTGGCTTTATTGTTGACCTGATACCCACACATTCTTGGGACCTCACTTACAAACTTTTGGCGTAGAGCAGTGCCACAAGCCTTCTTATTGTGCTGCCCTACGTCAAAAGAAAAGGGTACAAATGTGCTGTATCTATGAGATACGGTTCATTCCTGTCCTCTTCCCCAGCGCTGGCACACAGTTGACTGGGTTGGGCTAATGCAGGCACCCTTGCACCATGGTGCAAGGGTGTCTGAGTTGCGGGAATTATTGTTTTTGTGCAGGAAGGGACACCTTCCTACACAAACAAAATCCATGGAGGAGTTTTCCTCTTTTTAGGTGTGCTGCTGAATGCAGCACACCTAGAAAGAGGAAAAAACGAGGAGAAATAAAGTTATTTCTAATCGTTACGCCTCCTCTACGCCTCCCCTGTGGAGACGTAGGCTTTTGACGCATTCCCAGATTTAAAGATGAGAAAAGGAAGAGAAGGTGGAAGGAAATAAAATATAGAAAAATAAGAATGAAGGAGGGAAAAATGGAAGAAGGAAGAAACATGTAAAAAAAATAGGAATGAAGAGGGAAAAGATGGAAGGAAGAAATATTGGAAGAAACAAAAGAAGAAAGAAAAGAAGGGAGTATAGAAGAAGGAAAGACTAAAGAAGGAAGAGATAGAAGGAATGGAGAACAGATGAGGGAGAAAGGCGTGGAAGAAAGGCATGAAAGAAATCCAATCAAATAGATGTTCAAGTGTTCTCTTGACCAGTATAAAAAGGCAGTTGACACACAAGTTACGTAAAGCGTACAACGCTGCTTCAAAACACATTAGCAGTGTATATACTTTAGAAAGATTAATAGAATACACACCGTTTATTAAATGTGAGAGGCCATAGTGCATTTCAATATATTTGTATTTAATAATCATGATTTGTCTATGCGTGCTGTAATTCAGATGTGCAGAGCTCTCTATTTTGATTAAAGTGATAGACTAAAAGCAATTGAAGTCATTTCGAATAGTCAAAAAAAAAATCAGGAAAAGAAAATTAATCATAGTCGCCGTGACAGGACTTGAAGACTTAATTATGGGCTATTCTATTCATCGAAGCAGCAAGGGTCGCTTTATTCAGGCAATATTTCGATTTTTGGAATTAATAGACGCCACAGGCTTTTCGCAGAATATTCTAGCACAGCATTCCATTCGCAACCACATCACAATCAGCCCTATTCTGGGGCTCAGGAGGATGCACGGATTAGACAAACAGTGAATAAAAAATCAGCAATAAAGAGGGTCGAACTGCAAACGGCATTGGTTATTAGACAGTTTTCAACTGGACCAACATTACAAATATCCGAGGCTGACTAACAATAACGCAGCACAGCCCCCGCCCCCCACCGGTTTGTTATAACTTTCTTACGGCTGGTTGAGGAGGGTTTAGAATAGAGGTGTAAACATTATTGAGACATTCTAACTAAATCTTCTTTCAGACAAGGAGTAGAGACCCTGTTTATTTCCATTGCTATTACTGGAACTGTTTTCGAGGGCGGTGGTTCATCAGAAATGAAAATGGAGGCAGTCATTCTGAAGAGGACTTTTGGTGGGTTACAGTGGCATAACACAAAATGATACTGTGAAATTGGTCAGATAGCAGGAGGCGGAGACGTACAAAAGGAGAAGTTTATTGTCACGATGTACAGCAGAAGACCTCAGCCACAGCTGTCAAAGAGAACGCTCTCACAAACACTCCTCGCAGGGAGCTCAACATAGAATCTTCGGTGCAGTGACATTCTAAAGCTTGTCACCAGGAGAACAAACCATTATCATGTACATGGGAGGGGGTGAATGGAAAGAACAGTGTAACCCAACAAGCGGAAGATACCACACATCCCCCTCCTTTACACATTTAAGGAACAACAGTGAAAATAAAGAGCAGGTAGATGATAGCTAGATCTACTTGCCCACATAGTGTTCTAAATGCTTTGGGAGGCAAACCTTCCTGCAACTTTTTCTAGGAAAAGAGTTGGCCTGCCTGGAACACCCTGGCTCTAGTGACCTGGCACCACTTTGAACTATACTTTCAGATTCCAAAGGGTCGTTGGTGTCCACAGTGGGAGCAGTGTACTTCACCACCCTCCCCAGGTTCCAAATCTTCCCTTCTTGTGTTTTTATAGCATTTCTGAACAACTTTACAATTTTGGTAGGCTCAGTAAACTTGGACCAACTCGCTTGACCTGAGGGTGCTTTAATTTTGACCAGGTCCCCCACTTGAAATCTCATGGTTTTGACTGCATGTAACTTGTCAAATCTGGCTTTTCTCTCGGTCATGGCCTTTCGTTCTCTGTCTCGCCACTGTGCCTCTTTTGAATGACCTGTCCAACCTTTGTACCACTTCATCCACCCTGGTACTAACCTTGAGTTGGGTTTTCTAGCTTTGAGTACTTCGAAAGGTGTCATGCCTGTGGTTTGATGGGGGTAAGTCTGTAAGCATCTAGACGTTTCAATACCTCGTCCTTCCAGCACAACCCACCTGCCCTCGCTAGTTGGATACCCTCCTTGATGGCCTTGTTGAATCGTTCGACCATCCCATTGGTCTCAGGATGATAAAGTGCACATAGCTTGTGCTTTATACCATTGCACTCTAGGAATTCCCTCATTTCTTTTGAGCAGAGTTGCTCCCCAATGTCTGTCAGCAAGCTACTTGGCAAACCTTCCCTGATAAACACTTCGAGTAGGAAGTCTATGACAGTTCTAGTGGTGATTTCAGAAACAAATTTTAACTCGGGCCACCTTGAGTAGAGATCTATGAGTACCAGTATGTAAGGTGTGCGATGTTCCCCTGTCAATGGACCCACTATGTCAAATGCCACATCCGCCCACGGGCCAACAGGAAGAGACCTACAGTGCACAGGAGGCGTGTGTTGTTTTAGAAACTTGTCACTTGTGGAGCATGGTACACAGTCTCTTATTTTCCTTTCGATCTCTCGATCCATGCTGGGCTTCCAATAGTCTAGACGCAACCTCTATTTGGTTTTGGTGACTCTCAGGTGCCCCTCGTGGGCCAAGTTGACCAAGCTTTCCCTCAAAGTTTCGGGAGGGACCAACCTTGTACCCCTGAAAAGACAGTCGTTGGCGATGGATAGTTCGTCCCTGACCATCCAGAACGGTCTAAGTGTCTCTTCCCGCTTGTCTTGGTCCATCTAAACACCCTTAATCTTTTCACACACTCTCTGCAGGAGCACGTCAGCTCTCAAAGCTTCCTTCCAGCGTTCTTCTTCTACCGCTCCTTGAGTGATGACACACACATTCTCCAACTGCATCTCCTTGTCTGTCTCATCCTCCTCCTCACCGTCAACTGCTTCATCGCTTTCTCCTCTCACCAGGCGAGAGAGACAGTCTGCTGCAAAGTTCCTCACCCCGGGTAAGTATTCGACCTCAAACGTGTATTCTTGAAGACTCACGACACACCGCCTGATTCTGCTTGAGATTGAGTCTAGACCCTTCTTCGTGAATACTTCGACAAGGGGCTTATGGTCGGTCCTCAGATTGAACTTCATTCCCCACACAAAGTCTCTGAATTTATTAACGGCCCAATGAGCTGCCAAAGCCTCTTTCTCGATCACCGAGTAGTTGACCTCCGCCTTGCGTAGCAAGCGTGATGCAAATGCTATTGTTTCCTCTCCACCTTCTCCTACTTGCATCAGAACTGCTCCTAAGCCCTTGGAGCTGGTGTCCGTAGTTATGACAGTTTTCCTGGCAGGTACAAAGGGTTTGAGGTTGGGTGCTTCAGCCAAGGCCTTCTTGGTGTCTTCGAACTCCATCTGGCACGCCTCACTCCAGTCGAATGTTACCCCTTTCCTTAACAGGTTGCGGATGGTATATGTGCGTCTGGCAAAGTCCTGAACAAATTTGCTGTAGAACTCCACCATGCCCATGAAGGATTTGATTTCATCTTTGCTTTTGGGGGGTGTGAGGTTAAGAATGGTGTTTTGCAGATCTGTCTTAGGGCGAATGCCCTCCGTTGTCACCTTGTGCCCCAGGAACTCTATCTCAGCGCACCCGATCTTGCACTTTTCTCTCTTTACCGTGAGACCTTGTTCTTGGAATCTCTTAAGCACCTGTCTGAGCCTGAGATCCTGTTGTGTACCATCCTCCCCGAAGATCAGCACATCATCCTGATAGCATAAAACCCCAGGTATGCCCTTTAGGAGGTTGCTCATGATCCTTTGAAAGACCGCGGCAGCGGACACAAGTCCAAACGGCATGCGCTTGAACTTGTAGGCCCCCATAGGCGTGATGAACGCTGTGAGTTCTTGTGATTCTGGGTGGAGCCTGGCTTGGTAGCAGGCAGACGTTAAATCAAGTGTCGTGAATACCTTTGCCCCCGCTAACCTGCTCATCATTTGTGAAATGTTCGGCAGCGGGTATTTGTCAACTATAACCTCCCTATTAAGTGCTCTTAGATCAATGCACAAACGCACTGCGTCATCACCCTTCTTGGCTGCAACAATTGGTGCCAACCACTCCGTGGCTTCTACAGGTTCAATCACTTCCAACCTGCACAACGTCTCTAACTCCTCCCTCACTGCTTCCTGTATTGAGATGGGTAGGTTCCTAACCTTGGCTGAGACTGGTTTGGAGTTTTCTTTGAGACTTATTTTGTGTGCATGGTGTTTGAGGCATCCTAGCTGTTCGGTGAAGACTTCCCTGAACTCTTCCTCTATTCCCCACAGTCTTTTCCCCACCTCTTGTACCAATATCTGAGGGTTCTTGTTGGGATTGAGGTAAATGCCTAAATCCTTTTGGGCCTGCCAACCTAGTATGTTGTCCCCTTTCTTGGATACATAAACCTTTGTGACCGCGAGTCTGTCTTTGTAACTTACGGTGCCCCAGAAGTAACCCTTCATCTGTATGGTTTGCCCGCCATAGCCTCCCGGTCTTATATCCATTCTCTGCAGTGACAAGTTTCCCTTTGACACTTTCTCAAAATCTTCGGCAGATATGATTGTAAGTTTAGAACACAAATCGAACATAGCTTCAACTCTTGTCTCCTCTATGGCTATGAAATCTTTGGGATTGCTCACTGTCTCTCCCTGAATCTGTAATACAATTTCATCACAGACACGGGTAGTGTCATCTCTGTTGTTTTTCCTGTAATTTGCGTTACTTCTGCAACATTGTCTAAAAGGACCCTTCCTACCGCACTTATTACATGTCACTTTAAGTGCGGGTACTCCCTGTTATTCGCTAAATGTCCAGGTCTGCCACACCTATAACAACTTCCTTTGAAACTCCAACTACCCTTATTCTCCTTCTGTTCCTTCTTTTGACCATTGACTGCCAACACATTCTCAATCCCAGCAGAGACTTCATTAACTTTTGCCTTCCCTTCACAATACTGTTTGATTTCGCTCACACACTGCATCATGTGTTCTACCTGTTTAGCTACAATAAGCACCTCCCCAAGGGGCGGGTCATCTTTTAACCACAACTCTTCACGTATACGCTCAATCTTACACGTCAAGAGAAATTGATCACGTATCCGTTCCTCACATGCTCCACCAAACTTGCATGTGGCAGCTAGTTTTCGCAACTCTGAAACAAATTCTTCTACAGTCTCGCCCTCCTTCTGCCCTCTCTTTCTAAAATGGTATCGTTCCATAATCATGCTAATTTTCGGCAGGAAGTGGATGTCTAGTTTTCTCATACTAATTTCATACTCATTCAGCCCTCTTGCATTGTTTACGTTCAGATCAGGTAGGTGTTCTAAAACCTCTTGCCCTTCAGCCCCTAGGTAATGTAGTAGTAATGCCACTTTCCTTTCAAGTCCCAAGTTTGGACCACAAACCATTGCGTAGTTTTGGAAGACCTTTTTCCACTTGTTCCATTTTAATACAGGCTCTCCTGGAGTAGCCCAAAAAAATGGCGGTGGTGTGACATTCTGCATGATAGCTAGTTGGGCAAGTAATATTATACCAGCAGCGCAGGCAAATAGAAATACTTTTGTTTTTAGTCCTGAAATTTAAATTTTACGCAGTGCAGAGTTACAACACTATCCTTTCAGTACTAGTATGTATAAAAAATTCTGACGAAAGGTAGTGAAAACCCAGGAAAAGTGTGACACTAGACCACTCCCAGGTAGGTAGCAGTGCAGGAAAAATGATGCATACAAGGAATAAACGAATAGGCTGAAGTCCCCTAGATGGCGCTGTTTATCTATACATCAGTTCAAACAAAAGTAAGTGTATGCACGAGACTCCTCTCTCCGTCTGTTCGTAGTGTGGAACTGCCTCTTTTCCCTCGACAGTCCGGTACAAACAAAACTCATCCGGGACAGTCCTCCTTGAACAGCAGAGCATTATGCTTGGACCACAGCCACTAGAGCCACGAAAACGGCCTCCTACAACTTTCCCCAATGCGTGACTGCCAATCCTGAGGTGAGGAGATTCAAACTGCCGGTGAAGGTGAGCTGTGCCAGTCAGCGTGACCGGCTCCTCCTCTCTGCTAAAAATAACAGCACAGATGCTTGCTTCCCCCCTTACACGAGATATAGAGCTGTGCCAGTCAGCGCAACCGGCAGGAGACAAAAGCTAGGCAAAGTAGCCCGGAACAGGGCGTGCCTTCCTGTCAGTGCAGTCACCGCGCACATGACAGGAGTGGAGGTGCCAACTGCCCTGCTGGCAATTAAGTCATGCTCCGATGACGAAAGCTGTGCCAGTCAGCGTAACTGGCGGAGGCAACACAGTGCTGTACCCAGAGGCAAGACGTGGTACTCGGGGCTGCTTGAAGATGACCCCACACAAACTTCTGTTACAACTTGCACCGAGGCTGTGCCAGTCAGGGCGACTGGTGGTGTACACTCTGCCCCGAAGGCTCTCCTACGCAGAGCTAGGGAGCCGCTTACCAGCTGACGATGTCAGGGAATTAGGACACCCGAATAGATGACCAGATGGCAACCTGTACGTCTCGATCCAAAGCGTCTATTTGGATCGTGGAGTACTGTAGTGAGAAAGCGTTCAACCAAAATTACTAGATGGCAGAAAAATAGCAAAGTCAGTTTTTCCGACACGAAAAGCGTGTCCAGTACTCGTGCTACAGGTTAAGTTAGAGCGCAGGGCTCTGCCTGGAATATTTTTTTCTTCAAGGTAGGAAAGAACCCTCGAGTAGTACTCACAGTACCGTTACTGGACACCTTCCCGAAAAGGTCATTTGCGTGTTGAGGTCTCGTTCCGCTGTTCTAGCTGATTCCTTGATCCCGTGATCCCGTCCTCTGTCGCCAGTGTGAAATTGGTCAGATAGCAGGAGGCGGAGACGTACAAAAGGAGAAGTTTATTGTCACGATGTACAGCAGAAGACCTCAGCCACAGCTGTCAAACAGAACGCTCTCACAAACACTCCTCGCAGGGAGCTCAACATAGAATCTTCGGTGCGGTGACATTCTAAAGCCTGTCACCAGGAGAACAAACCATTATTATGTACATGGGAGAGGGTAAATGGAAAGAACAGTGTAACCCAACAAGCGGAAGATACCACAGATACCCCCACCCCCTCCCTGTCAGAATGTGATGAGGAGCCCTTGAGTCTCCTATATCTCACCGATATTCATTGGCCTTGGACTGAATGGGGGGAGCCTGAGGTGTTGGGGGCCCGCTCTATGCAGAGGCTGCAGAGGCCTACATACACTCCTGCTGAGTTAGTCGGCACCCGCCACTGTTACAATTTACACTTCAGTAGAAGGAAGTCACTCACAGAGGTCACTTAACTAACAGCTTAGCCCGACAGAGGCATGCTTGTGATCACCGATCCTCCAGTCGAAGTGCCCCTGGTATTGCACCCACATGTACCAGAGCCTGAGCACCCTAGCAACTCTGGAGCATTACATTTCCTGCAGGCCTGTCTTCAGACTGAGTCACTTTGCATTACCTCAGAAACTTTCCATACCTTTCACCCTCAGGACTGTAGCACCCATCTCATTTCTCGAAGAATAATCACACACATTCGTCCCCCACTAATGTTAACAATGTTTTTTGGATTTTTTTAGGAAAAATACACCCTTTTGCCACCATTTTCCAGTTTGCTTTGGGGCTTTACCTCTCATCACCGCACAGTGTTAGCTTTACTAGGCAAATCATAAAGTTCGTAAAAAAGCTCATAAGTGACCCCTTTAAACATCCTGTAAAATCTGTGCGTTGTTAACAAATGTTTTTGAGAACTGTACAGCAAAATGTATTATTTATTTGTGTAATTTGCATTTTTATAAGTAGCTATTCTACCAGAAAGCTGTCAGGTTAGACTATACAATATTACAGATGCAATACATGATGGTGTCCCCATTTCTCTCACATGAGCCGCAGATCTAAATTTGAGTCTGTGAATCTGCGAATCCGAGGGTAGATACACAATTTTTTTTTAAATTTATGCAAATGCTGAATAAATATTAAACAGGGGCGGCTCCCCCGCTAAGGCGGAGGAGCGTCGCCCCACTGCTCTCAGAGCACTGAAAAAATGGAAAAATAAAATGATAATAACTTTATTATCGTTTTATTTTTTGTAGCACTGGGGCTGTGTTAGGGCGGGGAGGGGCGGAGCTAGTGTCACAGGGGGAGGAGTGGTGGCACACTCTAAGTGCGCAAGACTGTTTGGCCGGCATCTTGGGCTGGCCAAACAGTCATGCACACTTTGCATGTTCCCCACCAGGCTGTAATGCACAGCCTGGTGGGGAACATGTACAGCCTCCCAGCACCTGTCTGAGCCCCGAACCATGGCACTCAGACCCATCACAACGCTGCATTGCAGTATTGTGTTTGGCTTAGGGGATTCTGGGTGGCTGTGTGCTACCTCCTTCCGGGACTCGCCAGGAAGAGGAGCGACAGAGGAGAGACGGCGGCTGTCAAATTGTAAGTGGTTTCTTTTAATAGCTTTTTGTTGTATTGCTGGTAAGCAACCATAAGACACATATGCATTGCCTATATACAACGTAGGCACACTATAGCAAACAACATAGGGTAATCATTAAAATCTATGTATAGCACTGCAACGTCCTACAGAGTACTATACATGAGGTTATACTTTAAAGGATATAGGTGAGGGGTAGTATGTAAGATGTGATATAGAACTCAGGTGAGTAGAAGTATATTGTGCACACAACAGTAGGATGTATGAAGATTCAAGGGCAGATGTAATATGTTTTGAACTAATGTAGCACAGCAACTAAAGCTGCTGTACTGTGTTTCATCATATGGCGAGAGAAAAACAGAACAATATCTACTCAAGTATAATACTTTCCTCCATCCCTCATGCTGGCGCACTTTATTTTGCTATGCTCCAACACACACCGTTGCATGATAGGGCAAGGGTGTGTGCGTTTTGTCAGACATAGTATTTGTACCGGAAGAGGACCCTTTCGGTACAAAAGATAACTTTAATACTTTTCCTATTTGTATGTGTGCTGTACAGTGCAGCTCACATGCAAAGTTGGGAATATGTGGAGAATTGTAAAAGTTGCTCCATCGCCTGTTCTGCCTGCCTCGAGACGGTGTAAATTTTTTCGTGTGAATCCCTCTCTTCCAATGTTAGTAGGTAGGGATTTGCAATAAAACCCTGGGGTGGTTGCATGGGAACATCCATGTACCGTCCATAGTATGCCCCTTGGTTCAAAGTGACATAATGTAGCTCTCAGTGCTACTTTGCATTACTTGAGGCAACTTTCTGAGCCAACCATGACTTGCATTAGAAAGTAAATCCCACCACTACACTTTCCAACAGGTTTGTGTCACTTTTGTGATGCAAAATCAGAATACAGTGTTAATATATCTGGCACTCAGTATGTAAACAAGAATTGGTAAATGCATTAGGTTTCGCCTATGTGATTAATAATAATTGTTTTTGGTTGTAAATTTCAGCTTGGTGAGCAGTTGTGCAATATAAGTTACTGAAACTTTGTAAATGTGTTATGACTTGTTTCTTGAGAAAGGCAATAAGTGTAGTAATGGCGTTTTTCACACAATTATGGGTGTGCCGCATTTTGCCACATAATCCATCATCAGATGCATAATCTGCAGATTTTACAACAAAAAAAGCTTCTAGCCCAAATGGTTCAAAAGTTACTGAAAACACAGTGACGTGTGGTGCCGTGCAGTGGAAAGTCCTTTGCAAAGGTTGACTGGTCACCTTTCTGTTGCTTATTGCTATATTTGGGTGCTGAACTGGTACTAAGGAGCCTCGACTTATGCTCAGGCAGTGCTAACAAGTGTAACAAGCAACATGAGGGAGGGGGGCATGAAACTTAACGGAGTGAGAGGCGGGTGGGGGTCTGGGTGACATAACATAGAACGGGAGTAATGTGCGGGGATGGGTGACATAACAGAGAGCGGGGCAGGGGTCCGGGTGATATAAAGGAAAGCGATGTGCAGGTGAAACCTAATCACACGCCAGTGTTTAATATCATGCTGGTTAATTTGGCCTGTGTTTAACATCATGCTGATGAATGCTGTTTATTTTTTTATTTCATAATGGTGAAGGCTGTTTATATTTAGTATTGATCCTCTTTAAGATACAAACTTAACTGTACTGCAGCTCCAGAGCACCTTAAGCAAAATTAAGCCCTGTTTGTTATTCTGTATATTAAACTGTTTTCTGTTAGCATTAGAGACACCATGTCTCCCTTCTGAAGAATGTGTGCTTAGGGTTTGAAACAAAAGGAAAAGAGTGTCAGTGTAAAAGAGGCGAATGCATTAGCTAGGTTTGTCTAGTGAAGGGTGGAGACAATTCCCAAGTATAACCCTGTATTTACAAAAACAGTTTTGTATGGATCCTGTTCTGTCAACACCGCCAATCCAGTGCTTAATTTGTGCAAGGGAGGATTATACTCATGCCACTATTCTAAATGCCACAGGAATACATTATTTAAATAGGCATTACATAGTAATAAACAGGAAACGTGTATTTTAAAGAGTAGCTTGTGTTGCGCAGACCTTCATTTCTCACATGGAACAGATCCTTCTTCTCGGATGTGTTAAGGATCAAAAATACAACAGGTTGTTGAAAGCAGCAGCCTGTACAAAAAATGCTTACTGTGCTCAAGCTCAACACTCCTCTGCAGGAGTGACTTTATGCTCATCTGTTTGTAGCACCTCCACTCATTGACCCGACATGTGAATCCTGTTAAATAGTAATTAATATAAACATGTGTGAAGCTTTTTAATATATACACAGCAGTGCTATCCATATATCAAGTTTACAGGAAGCGTGGTTGACACACTGGAAATCCTAAATATGCGCTATAGCTACATTATGCGCTATAATGCGCTTTAAGAAAGATAAATTTAAGGCCAGCTAATTTTATACATATATTCACGTGCAGGTGGGGCACAGTAGGTTAAAAACCTGTAAACGGGGGGTCAAATGGAACTCTGTGCATGTATTAATCAGTTTGAAGTCATTAGAGAGCCAAAAGGTGCTATGGCGAGATGAACAGTCAGTGTTGTTATTGGAACTAAAAAGTTAATGGGGACAGAAGCTCCCCCCGCATCCCCTCCCCCTCCAGCGTGTAAAATAGTACCAGTGGCGTAACGAAAGTTGAGGGGGCCCCCTTGCCACGTACACGGAGGGGCCCCCACTCCGGATTTAATCTGGAGCCCTTGGGCCTGAGTATTGTGCTAAGGGGGCCCCCTGCAGCTCGGGGCCCCCCTGCACCGCGGGGGCTGCGGGGGCCTGTGTTACGCCCCTGAATAGTACCAAATAACAGCGCAATGTTTACAACCTGCCAGTGTGTGCTACCTCGTATTCCCGTTGGTTTCTTTGCATTGTAGTCGCTTGCACTGCAACAAAATCAAAAGAAAAGGGCAACAAAGGGACAATGGAAGAACGGGCCAGGTTTAAAAAAAAGAAAACTCAACACTCACCCTGCAATTGACGCCCGTCACACATACATACAGACTTGCACTGCCAGAGAAAGGCAGCTAGCTACATGATGAAAAGCAACATTACCGAACTCCTTTTTGCATCAGTGGTCGAAGTGGGCGGGATCGGCAGGGCACGGCGTGCCCCTACTTCTTTAATTTCATAGAGTCCATTCCCCTACTTTCTTATTTTAAACATACCTCCCGGACGGCAGAAATCCCCAAGGCCGATAGTTAAGGCTCGGCTTTTGGGGACGGGCAGAACGGGCAGAGAAAGAAAAGAACTCTGTTTTTTCCTTCGTGCCTAGAGAAAACAAGGACAGTGTCCAGTTCTCCTGCCACTGGCAGCTGCCCCCCCCACCCGCTTTGTTCCCCCCCTCTTCCCTCTCTTTCTGTCTCGCTCCTCCTCATTTAGTGAAAACCGAGACTTCAAGATACAGGTATTACCTTCTCTTTCCTCCTTTCGTTTATTTGCTCCCCTATGAAATGGATCCGGAAAAGAAAAACACTTTTGCTGGAATCTTTTTCTGACATTTTTCTGTTTCTAAGTGCAGCCTCGGGGTGGAGAGAAATAAAACATTCAAAATATGAAAAATAACTAACTAAAGCAAGACAGAGTGGTTGCAAGGTGGCCAGATTGATTTATTCACACCTAAACACATTAGCGCCACTTTACAGTGTTTGCCAGTGAAGCGTTACTTTTGTTTTCTCGTCTCTCTTTGAACAACATTGTTTTCCCTGGGCTGGAAGGTGCACTATTCCTGGAGGTACTGAAATACCTGCTTGATGGGTGAATTGGAAAACAAAGGGCCAGATGTGCGACCATTTGAAATTGCGACTCGCAAATTGCGCTCGATTGCGAGTTGCAATTTCAAATGTACAACAGTGTCTGAGACACTGATGGCGATTCCCAATGGGGTCGCAAAATGCGAGCCTCATGAATATTATTGAGGCACTCGCAATTTGCATACCCATTAGGAATGGTTGGCCCTCACAGGGATGGTGGCTTGCTGGGCTCAGCAGACCTCCATGTCTGGGACTGTTTTTAAATAAAGCAGTTTTTTTTTTAATGCAGCCCGTTTTCCTTAAAGGAAAACAAGATGCATTTAAAAAAAAAAAATGAAACGTTTTCGTTTCATTTTTTTTAGGGCAGGTAGTGGTCCCTGGGACCTCTGCCTGCCCCTAAAAAATATTTCCCCTGCATTTGCAAAGGGGAAGGGGTCCCCTGGGGACCCCTTCCCTTTTGCGATTGCATTACCACCCTCTTGAAGAGGGCGGTAAATTGCGAGTGTTATGCAACCGCAATTGCGGTCGCAAAACATTCGTACATGGCTTGTGAGTCGCTATTAGGAAGGGAACGCCCCTTCCTAATAGCGAGTCGCAAAACACTATTTTATGAGTCACAAATTATTTGCGACTCGCAAAATAGTGTTAGTACATGGCCCAGAGGACAATTGCATGCGCAAACGGGTCGCAAACCCGTTTGCGCATGGAATTTTCCGTCGTACATCTGGCCCAAAATGTGTACAGCGGCTGTGTGTTCACGAATGTGGTCTTTTTAAACCATACTGCTTACGTTTTGTAAGGATTTAAGCAATGGGCATTGAAACGGGTCCCTTCTGGGCCCTGCGGTTATGGCCTTAACTTTTCAGGCAAAAGCACTCACTAATTTCTGACTAATGAGTGTAAAAAGAAAAAGGTAACCATGTTGTTCCTGCTTACATTTCACATGCTTTACTTAATCTTGCATTCCCTATGAGTGTTTGCTTTTTATAGGATGTTGTTAATTTTTTTTTAGGCAGCATATTGCTCTTGTCTAGTGCGTAATTTGAATTGAGTCACATCCAGGTGTTTATAGCGGGTCAATGCAGTCCGAGTTTCTCTCAGTGGGGCAGTATGGTGTTCAGTGGGGGAGAGGATGTGACACTATGGTCAGAGCTGCTGAATTTGGAACTGGGGAACCAGGTTCAGGCTTCATAACCAGTCCACCACACCACTCCGCCTGAGGGAGCACATTCCCATGCTAGACCTTAGAAGGCCCGCAAGATCTTAAAAGCCCTGGTGTCTTAGCACCAGCAGGTGGACCCTAGCAGTGGCTAGTGTGGGTTAACCTTGAAGGCTTGTCCACCACAATTCGTTCTGAAGTTCACCTCCAGTCTTGCAGGCAGGCCTATGAAGCAACACACCATAGAGTGACAGTGACTCGGTCACTGAGGTCACAGGACCCTTGAGCAGGGTGGCTCTAGGGCAGTGCGACCGCACCAGGCGCTGACCAGCAGCGGTCCATGCAGGTAACAGCGGTGGGGAAGAGGGGCCGGGTAAGGGGGGATTTCGAGGGACGATGCAGAGGGAAAATTAAATAAATAGTTAATTTTCCCTCTGCATCGTCCCTCGAAACCCCCCCTTACCCCGCCCCATCGCTCCAACGTTGTTACCTGCATGGACCGCGAATGGCGCTGACTGCAGGTGGGGGCGTCGTGTTTGCAAGTATTATATGGTTTTAAAAGCACTTGCTGCCTCCTTCCTGGCCTCCAACAATTTTCGGCAACAATAACAATGTCATGATAACTCCAGTGATTAATGTTCTTAGTAGAGAGAGATGGTGTTTTGTCTAGTGGACGTTTTGACTCATGGAAAGGAAGTGCAGAGGGTTAATGTGCCTGCTGCTAAGAACATGTACCATGCCGATCACAAAGTGCACATAATGTAAATAGGTCAGTGGGTTACTGCTTTTGTCAGAGAGACCCTATTGTTACTTGAAGTTAATAAGTTAAAATCCTAACATAGAACAGTGAGCTATTAACTGTCATGTAAGAGCTGCATGCAAACTGCAAGGTATAAATTAGAGCGTTATGGTTTTTTCCCAGTCTTTGATTATCCTAATGTTGCAAAAAAGGTTCATTTCGGTAGAAATCAATTCTGTTTATTAAAGAGAACCCCCAACCATGGTATTAGGTTTTAAAATCTGAGTTTGTGTTTCTCCAGACCAATCACTATTAAACTATGCTGCCTACTAGTATGGTGGTCATGTGACTCCTACACATTGTAGTCCTTTGTCTTATGTAACATTTCCTATACAGTGATTTACACACGTATGAATGATTGTCTAAGTGTAATATGTGTGATGTAAAGTGCTCTGACACCCTACACTGGTATTAGTGGTGCTGTAAATTTTCTGATACTTTATTATTTTGACATTTGTACACATGCTAACAGTCTCTGCAAAGATTTTTCCTTATTAGTACCAGTGGAACATACAACTGCAGCAGTGAGAAAGGTGACCAGTCAACCTTTTCAAAGGGCCCTCCACTTCACAGCAGCACAAGTCACATTTTTTAGTAACTTTTGATCCTTTTGAGCTATAAACAATTTATCAGTTAAAATCGTCAGATTATGCAGCAGATGATGTATTATGTGGCAGATGTGGCAGAGCCATAATTATGTGGAAAACATTTGCAAACTAGGATATTTTGCCATTCATGTTTGAACTGCTCTTGTGGGAAAAGGGAGCAGAAGTGCGGATGACAGAAACTCCATGGCTCGGGGACAAAAGGCTTGTGCTTCCACTCTTAAGGATATTTGAGACATTCAGTGATTGGAAACATATCTCACTTTGTGAATGTATTTTAATGTCATTAACTCATATTAAACCTTAAATAAACATGTGTATCCATTGGTTAAATTAAATAACGTAATAAGCTGTAACCGGTTAGTGAAATGGGAAAAAAATACTAAAAATTGGGATATTTTGCTCTTTCTGCCACACCTTTGACTCCGCCCACTGACCCAATCCACGGGTTATTCCCGCCCTCTGATTCTCCGCCCACAGTTCCCCTACTTTTTTCCCCCCACTTCGACCACTGGTTTGCATGCATGCTTTCACTACACTTGCTTTTTAAAAGTGTAAGAACTGCTCGTCTGCTGCCGAAGGGCAACACGGGAAGATGAGGATGTGGATGCATGCTTGTGCCCCGGGGGCAAACTAAAACAAAAGAAAAGGGCAACAAAGGGACACCGGAGAAACGGGCCTGGTTTAGAAAAAAAATACACTCACCCTTGTTTTTAATTCTCAGTTTTCCGATCGCTGCTTGAGACAGTAGAAAGAAGTTCCACCAAAGCGGATTAACACAGAACTTTGCCGATGGGAAACTGATAGGAGAAACACACAGGAAGAACAGGAAATAGAAGTCTACAACCAATAGAAACGAGGAAAAGTAAAGTGACAAGCACAAGGACCAATAAGAAGTGAAGTCCCCTTTAAGATATATTTAATACAATAGATTTTACAAGCACAGTGGTGTAGGTGAAACCTAAAAATAGCAATATCATAAAGTAGTAACGTCACATAATTTGCCTTTTCCTGCCACATAATTTAGCCCACTCTGTTGCATAATTTGACCCTCCCTTAGCGCATAGTTCCAGTGTCCCTGATTGTAGTTCTTCTCTCAGAATAGGAAATATTCTATCATAGATATTAGTAAATCATTTGGATGTAGATTTGTCGGAAGATCTGCCTAACGATATCCACTAAGAAAGTTAGCACCATAAATGTATTGACAATCTTAGAGTCATCAGGGATACACAGATATGTATTTCATTTTGTATTATGAAATAACATTTGCGTATGAGCTGAAATTCAAACATCAGCAGTAGAAACATGGTTGAAGGTGGTCCGCTTGTGTATTCTGTGGGGAGTATTTACCTAGTAGTGTAATTAAATAGTTTTGTTCATATGGTTTCAGACTTTGCCAATCTTGACTTTGACTAAGTTAATGATGTTGTGTATTTGTCTTTTAAGTAGCCCAGTTAAAGCTCTATGTGATGATTTGCCCAGTGGTTGATTGCCATAAAGTGTGTCCTTCTTCCATTGGATGCCTCCAGATGATGGTCTTGCAGTGTTCAGCCTTGACTTCTGTGATTGCATGCCTTTGGGTCGCATGTTGGGACATGAGTCTTCAGATCTTCCTACATCTATGTTTGTCACCTCGTATTCTCTTGACGTAAAATATCTCATTTGCGTTGACTCTTTCTTACGTTTCTCATGATGTGGAGGGGTTGCCTTTCACAGAGTGGTGCTTGAGTGGGGAGTGGGATGCAGACATCTGCTGCCTTCGGGAATGCGTAGTTGATATAATGTAGTAGAGTCTCTCTGTGGGTAGAGAGACAGGCGCTGTTGACAGGAAGAGCAGGCTCTCATGAAGAATGGCTATTAAAAAGTCCTTGAAGGATCTGGTCGTCATCTTTGATGGTCAGTCCAGTCTGTGTGCTTCAATGGGGGAGATTTATCATGGATGTGCATAGTCCTTAGCCCACGACTATGAATGGGTCTAAATGCATCTAAGTGCATAATAGTCTTAGAATGCTTGCTATTAGTGATTTCTGTATTATTTGTACAACCTACAGCCAAACGCCAAGGAGCAAATATTTTAAACATTTATTTATACATTTTTCTAATGGACTCACAATTACCTTCTTTATCTCCATTATCATAGAGGGAGGGTCGTGTGAGGGAACGAAGACTTGTTTTAAGCTTCTAAAAGGTTGTGCTTGCAGTGCTGGCTGTGAATACAATCAATATTTTCCACAGTACAGTAAATGAGCGGTTATCTGTTTTGTGCCTGCAACAATGTGGTACAGCTTTCCCATAAACCATAAACATATAGTTTGTCTAATTAAAGGTCGCAAACAGCTGCAGCAATACTGGACTTCAGAAAGTAGCAGTCCCAATGTCAAAGTGATTTCACAACCGGCCCATGTCTACGAGTATGTGGGTTAAAGGTTACCACTACATACAACACCTACTGAGATTCTCATTTTAATTACTTAAACAAGTTCATTTCTGTCATGTTATACCTAACATAGGACAACGTTCTCAGTTTGTCCTGTACAATGGCTCAGTGCTTTAAACAATTCTACAAACTTTGCTCAAAATCAATGATTAAAACACTGAGGTTGTTCCATATCGACCAATAAGGTTAACCATTTTTCAGTTAAAATAAAGCCGCTGCTCAGGATCACGAATCTGCAAAAACCTCTATGTTTATATCTTTATTCCAGTAGTTAATTGTAATATTGTTTCAAAGCAGAGCTTATTAAATTAATCTTCTCCTACGCCTGTTTTTTTAACTTCTGCATCATGGACCCATCTTTTTTTTATAGTTCTAGGTAAGAATATGCAGCTTCACAAAGACCTGCTTGTTCCCAGGGGGAAACTAAAACAAAAGAAAAGTCAAAAAAGGGACACTGGAGGAACCGGCCAGGTTAAAAACTCAACACTCACCCTGCAAGTGACGCCCGTCACCAGGGCCGGCTTTAGCACTGGTGGCGCCCAGTGCGACAATGTTTTTTGGCGCCCTCTCCCCAATGACCACCTCCGCCACGGATTCCCTCCCTACCACCCTTTAACAGTCTCCATAACCACTCTCTCTCAGATGCATTTAATAAATTTTACAGCGTCACTCATAAAAGTGAAGGGTGTCAGAGCACTGTACATAACGCATACATTACACAGAAACTATCAATTATAGGTGTGTAAATCAGTGTATAGGACATGTTACATAAGACAAAGGATAACAAGGGGTGAATTCACATGTCATCCATATTGGTAGGCAGTATAGTTGAAGAGTCCTTGGTCTGGAGAAGCACAAACTCTGAATTTAAAATGTATCACAATAGATTGGGGCTCTCTTTAATAACAAGAACTGATTTGTACCCAAGTGAACCCTTTTCACAACATTAGAATAATGAAAGTCTGGGGAAAAAACCCATATGCTCTAATCTATACCTTGAAGTCTGCCAGCAGTTCTTTCAGGGCCGGCTGGAGGGTGGTGCGACCGGTGCCACCGCACCGGGTGCTGACTTCGCACGGGGGTGCCTGTTTGGTGTTTGCTAGTTTATATTGTGCCTAAAAGCACCTGCTGCCGCGTTCCTGGCCTCTAGCAATGTTCAGGCAGCAATTAAAATGTCAAGAAAATTCCGGTGATTAATGTTCTTCCAGGCGAGATCGAAGTTTTGTCTAATAGAAGTTTTGACTCGAGGAAGTTTTGATTCTTGGTTAGGTAGTGCAGAGGGTTAATATGCCTGCTGCACAGAACATGTACAATGCAGATCACAATGTGAATGCACTACCTAACCAAGAATCAAAACTTCTATTAGACAAAACTTCGATCTCGCCTGGAAGAACATTAATCACCGAAATGTTCTTGACATTTTAATTGCTGCCTGAACATTGCTAGAGGCCAGGAACGTGGCAGCAGGTGCTTTTAGGCACAATATAAACTAGCAAACACCAAACAGGCGCCCCCGTGCGAAGTCAGCACCCGGTGCGGTGGCACCGGTCGCACCGTCCTAGAGCCGGCCCTGCCCGTCACACATATAGACTTGCAGTGCCAAGAGAAAGGCTTCCACATGGAGAAAGCAACATTGCCGAACTCCTGTCTGCATTCATGCTTTTACTACACTTGCTTTTTAGGTCGAGCCTGAGTCAGTGCGCATGCGCTGCGAGACTTGTTGTAGTGGAGTATGGAATGGAAGCCCCGCCCACTCTCCGCCCATATTTTTGATTGGCTTGTGTCTTTGTTCTTCGTAAATGCTGGCTTCTGATTCCTTAATAGGCTTGTTAGTCCCTCCTTAGTACCGTCTTGTCTTCATCTGTAACCTCCCATAGCGACTGGCCCCTTTACTTCGGTTGTTACATAGTACGTGTTCTTAAGTCTGTGGGCACTACTTTCTTTAATGAAGTCTGCCGCTGGAGTCCGACATGGCGGCACTGACGCTGCGCTCTGCCTCCCGCCTGCTTCTGCTGTGCTGCGCCGCTGTGCTCTCACAAGGTAATGGGAGCCCTGGGTTGGGAGAGGATCCCCAGTGCAGTGGACAGACAGAGAAACTGCAGGGGGAAGAGCCCCGAGGAGAGGAATCACGCAGGCTCAAAGGACAGAGGTTCCGCTCACCTGGAGAGGAGGTGGGGAGTTCAGTCCCCACAGGGTCCGTCCTGGAGCATCTTACTGCAGGAACAGTTTGCTTCTCCTGCACGAGGACAGTGTTGGTGTCGCTGTGTGCAGCTGTGACGATGCATGCTCTGCTAGATGCCCCCACCCCATGCCTGCAGCGCATATTTGTTCGAGTGCCTGCTGTGTGCTCAACGCACCTTATGCTCTGGTTCCTGTACGAGGAGCTCTCTTTGCCTGCTGTGATATGTGCTGTCTTATTTGTTTATACAGTGTGTCAGATGCCCTCCTCTCTCTGTCTATACCCGCATGAGGCTTAACGTACCTACTTTTTTGGGCTCTGGTTTTGCCTCCTGTGTTGAGTGTTATAACTGCCGGGTGCTGTTCATGCCCACTGTGCTTCCTGTCTCACATTCCGTGGTAGGACCCCACGGTGCCTGGTGAGCGTCGTGACAGTTGTAGTTGCTCCCTGTGCCTGTAGTAGTGACACCTCCAGTAAGCTTGCTTTACTCTTCCTCCCACTCACCATTGGCGAGGTGGGTGTCTCCACATCCTCGCTGTGCCGGGCACCCTCCCTGTGCCTGTTGTGGTAGGTACATATTTCAAAGCCTTTTTATGCTAAGTGCCATCTTGCTGCACGGGAGTCTACCCTATGCATCATGTGCTGCCCCCGCCCCCCTGTGGTGCTGTACTGTGAGCCCCATTCTGCACTGCACGATTCCCTCTTCCCAGTGACTGAACGCAAAATGATGGGGCCCTCCCACTGAAGGTGATGAGAGGCCCCGGGCCCTCTATATCTCCAATATCTATTGGTCTTGGGCTAACGGGGGGCCCTCTGAATGGCTGGGCCCCCGGCCTGTGTTATTTATTTATTTATTTATTTATTCACTTATAGAGCGCATGAATCACCCCATTAGGGTATCTCAGCGCTGTGGGCACATAAGCGAACCTGAGGAGACTAAGCTAGAAGAGTGAAGTTTTCAATAATTTCCTGAATGCCAGGTAATCTGTACATTGTCGTAAATGAATGGGGAGACTGTTCCAGAGGCGTGGGGCCAGATGGTAGAAGGCCTTGCCACCTTGTCGCGTCTTATTAAAGCGTGGGACTATAATCAGGGCTTTGTCACCTGAACGGAGAGGTCTGGAGGGCACGTAATTAATGAATTTGTCATTAAGGTAACTAGGGCCCAATCTGTATATGGCTTTATAAGCCATACAACATATTTTGAAGTGGATCCTTTTCCGAATGGGCAGCCAATGAAGCTTCTGCAGCAGAGGAGAGGAGGCTGTTCTTGGAGGGGCATTAGTTACCAAACGAGCCGCGGTGTTTTGGACCACCTGTAGTCTATTAATGTCTCTCTCATTAGCAGAGATCAGCAGCGCGTTACAGTAATCTAAGCGGCTTAGAATCAACGCCTGGATCAAGGTTTTTCTCGAGGATAGTGGTAGGAAAGGGAAGGCTCTTCTGAGCATGCTCAGGTTATGAAAGCAGGCTCCAATAGTAGAGGAAACATGGTCTCTCAGGGTGAGTTTTTGGTCCAATCGGACTCCCAGGTTTTTCACCACTTGTTTAGGACAAGGGGCGGGACCCAGTTCCTCTGGCCACCAGCTAGGCGACCATTTCACAGAGGCCTCACCAAATATCATAATCTCCGACTTGGTAGCGTTCAGCTGGAGAAAATTCAATTTCATCCATTCCGCTATGGATTTCATGCCTTCACCAAAGGTGGTTTGAATATTGGGGTTGGATTTGTCAAGCGAGAGGAGTAATTGGGTGTCATCAGCATAGGATATGGGGATGAAACCCAAATTTCTCAACAATCTCGCCAAGGGAGCCACATAAATGTTGAACAAAGTAGGGCTCAAACATGAGCCCTGTGGTACTCCCTTGGTAACCTTGGTGGTCTTAGAGTGGTAAGGCCCTAGGTTAATGGTCTGAGTTCTGTCAGACAGAAAGTTAGTTAACCATTTAAGAGCTATTCCTGTGATGCCTATATCCCTCAGTCTACTGAGTAAAATTAGGTGGGATATGGTGTCGAATGCAGCGGATAGGTCGAGCAGCACCAAAAGTACCGCCTGACCTTTGTCAAATAGCATCCTAATGTTGTCTGTTACTACCACCAGGGTTGACTCTGTGCTATATCTGGGGCGAAACCCTGATTGTGAGGAATCTAAGCTATTAGTGGATTCAACAAAGTTAGAAAGGTGAGCGTTGATGTGTTTTTCTAAAATTTTGGTGTGCAGAGGAAGCAGTGAGATGGGACGGTAGTTAGTTACGTCTTCAGATGAAATTTTGAGGTTTTTTTTTTGATCGGAAGTATTTGAGCAGCTTTCCAATCAGGAGGGAGGACACCTTCCTTTAGGGAACTGTTAAGAATGTTACAAATAGGATCCGCAAGCTGTCTGGCCAGAGTGGAAATTAATTTGGCAGGTATCAGATCCAACGGAGAACCTGATTTTGCGCCATTTAGGAGGGCTTCAGTACCTTCTATTGTGAGTAGTGGGAAGTTTCCTAATGAGTTGGTTACCGGTGGAGAATGTTTGGGTTCAGTTCCTGATTTAGGTTGGGAGTTCAAGGTAGCAGTGATTTTATTATATATCATGTCTATTTTCTGAATAAAGTGACTAGCAATGTCATCGCACAGTGCCTGAGAGGGTGCTGACGCCGTGTCGCAGGCCAAAGGATTGGTGAAAGTTTTTAGGATCTGATAAAGGTATTTCTGAGAGCTCCCAGCTTGTTCGAGAGCGGCAGCGATATGGGTCTTCCTTGCATTTTTTAAGTTGTGGTGGTAATGGTTTAGAGCCGCCTTAAATTTTTCTTTGTCTGAGATGTTTTGATAGTGGCGCCAATGGCGTTCGAGTTTTTTACATACGCCTTTTTCTAGTCGCAGTGAGGTCGAATACCACGGGCCTGGCGTTGTTTTATGCTAGTGGAGCATTTTTTCTGAGGTGCTAAGCTATCTAGCGTGGCAAGTAGTCTGGTATTAAAAACGGCTAGGCGTCTCTCCACATTGTCTGTATTCGCATAATGAGGTGGACAGAATGCCCCTTCAAAGAGTTCTGGTGTAATTAAATTACACCTCTGCCTTTGCTACAATTGCATCCAGTGTTCAGCATCTTCCCAGAATCTCTGCTTTCCTTCTTGTCCCACTGTGTCTGCCGCGATAGCCTTCACCCTACTCTCCCTGTTGTGCAGAATATCCACTGTGTGTCCTGTATGGATGCCCTCCTCATCCTAGGTGCCGTTACCTGCCCACCCCCCGGTCATGCCGGATCCACCCACTTCAAAAATACAGGTAAGTTGGGTGTCTCCCGTCCCTCCATTAGTAGTGCTGGATGCCCACTTAACTATTGATGAGCCGGTGACCCCCCTACTCCGAAGTACTCGTGCAGTGTCCCACCTTCAAAGCTACTGATAAACTGAGTGTCCTAGCTCATGAGAACTACTTAAACTACTACTGGTGTGCTCGGTGAGCCCCCTGCTTTAAAGTACTACTAATGTTCTGGGCCCTTACCCCACCTGCCCCCCCACCCTCACACACACACAAACCTATTGATGTACGCGGTGGTGCAAGCTTCCCAACCCTGCAAGTTATTGGTGTGCTGGGTTCCACCTTTTTAAAAATATCGATGAATAGGTTATACTTCCTTGTTTACATGGCCCCTACTCGTTACTACCCGCATGACATCATCATGAGATGCTCTTTCCTTCGGGCTGCAAACAGTAGCCCTTGACCCTCCTCTTTCTCAGTAAATCATCACAGGGGCTGTAGGGGGGGCCTGATTCTGTTTAATGGAACTTGTCCTGGGTGGGCGGTATGGCTGTTTTTGGCCTGATACACTTATTAACCCATCATGTGTCAGTGTTGACGCCAGTTGCCTATTTGGCAGTACTTTTTAATGGTGTGTATTTTTGGGAGGGGGCTAAAGTTGTTTTTACTGTCTTTAGGCGAATTTGCCCATTGCTGCATTGGAGGTTCCTGAAGGCTATACTTCCATGGCGAGGTTGTTACACAGGTCGTTGTGAGGCACACAGCAGCTTTTAACCCTTCGTGGTGCACATGTAATGTCACATACGGTAGCGTGGTTGTATGCAGGGGCTCTTCCTCCGATCCTGTCTTCGAGTGATGTATTGAGGGGTTGGGGGGTGCGTGTGTCCGTGATAGGCTGTATTTCTCTTCTTTCTTTAAAGTCGTGAGAGACCAGCCTCTTAAGTGCTCACCTCCCCCCACACTCCCTGGTCCTTGCAGATGGTCTGACCCCTGCCACCTCCTCTGGCCTTGTTTGTTAGCCTGTCATACCTCTGTGCGTGTTGTGGGGCCTCTGTCGTGTATTGTCATTCAGCCTGCTCCAGCCTCACGACCCTCTTTGAAATGCAGAGGATAGGGGAGGGAGAGGGGAGTGGGGGGGTGTTGATTACGAATCCGAGAACTAACAGGGCTCTGCTTTTTTTCTCTGTTGCTAAGATTCGTAATTCAACTTGGGTAAAAGTGTTTTGGGGGGGGGGCTCTGCTTGTGGAAGACATTCCGTCTCGTTTTACAGCGTGATTTGCTTGGGGCACCATTGACTACTTGGGGAAGGGGGTGCGTAATCTATGACCTAGGGCACCTGTGGGGTCTAACTGGAGATCCCAGTACAGCATGCTAGAATTTGAGAAAACGTAGGTCGGTGAGCTAGGTTGGCGGGGCTGGGAGCAAAACCTCTCATAAAAATAAACTTGGACCAGTGGTGTAACAAACGTGTAATGGGCCCGTGAGCAAGCAAGGAACCACCCACCCCAACCACTGGCTGGGTCGGCCGTAAAATAAAAGAACACATCAGGCTTCAACAGGCGACTGGGCCAGGAGCCTGCTGCACTTTCTACACCATTGCTTGCTACTTCCCTGATGAGAACATCCATGTAGGGGTCATACACATCTGTTTCTGGAAATAGATGCGTCCGCAAAGTAAAAAGCTCAGCGGTTGACTAAGTTTCAAGTTTGGGGGTGCATTTATCGAATATCTTTGGTCGTAGTGCATGCTGTTTCAGATCTTCTGGTGTTTGGTTCTCCTGGGGTACCAGTTGCGTCTACGCTTGTGTTAGCTTGCAGTCCATGGCTGAGCAAGAACCCCCCCCCCCCAAAAAAAATCACTACTGCCAGCCAAGCGGAATATACCTGTCACGTGTGCCTGTTATGAGCAGAGGCTGCTGGGCGATTGTTTAATTCGATGCAGTTTGTTAAACCTCCTTTCTCCCGATTTCACTTTTACCCAGTGGTCGAAGTGGGGGAAAAAAAGTAGGGGAAGCGTGGGTGGAGAATCAGAGGGCGGGAATAACCCAAGAACTGGATCAGTGGGCGGAGTCAGAGGTGTGGCCAGAATGCGCAAAACATCCCAATTTTTTGCATTTGTTTGGCATTTCACTGACCAGTTACAGCTTATTATGTTATTCAATTCAATCAATGGATACACATAAATATTTAAGGTTTAATATGAGTTATTGACATTAAAATACAATCACAATGCCCCAAATACGCTTAAAAGTGGAAGCACAAGCCATTTGTCTCTGATCCATGGAGTTTCTGTCATCAGCACTTCTCCTCCCTTTTTCCACAAGATCAGTTCAAACATGAATGGGAAAAATATCCTAGTTTGCAAATGTTTTCTATATAATTATGGCTCTGCCATATTTGCCACATAATACAACATCTGCTACATAATCTGACAATTTTAACTAATAAATTGTTTGTAGCTCAAACGGATCAAAAGTTACAAAAAAAGTGACTTGTGTGGCTGCGAAGTGGACGGCCCTTTGCAAAGCTTGACTGATCACCTTTCTCACTGCCGCATTTGTATGTTACACTGGTACTAATAAGGCAAAATCTTTCCAGAGACTGTTAGCATGTGTAAAAATGTCAAAATAATAAAGCATCAGAAAATATACTGCATTACGCTGCAGCCTTTTTTTGCTGCATAATTTAGTCAACACTGCGGCGTAATTTTGTCTTCTTTTGCTGCATAATTCCAGTTTTCCCAAGCAGGCAGCACATGTTAAAAGTGCTTGTGCATGAAGCACAGAGACTGTGAAGTTTGCTAACTTAGTTTTGCGTGCGTGCAAATCCTGCATTGCCGATCCTTGGTGAGTTGCAGCTACTACTGCTGAAACAAGGCCAATGGAGGTAATATATGGGTGAGGCGGACTGGCCTCAAGGACATGGTTGGCTTTAGCGCTGTTGGCGCACTGTGCAACAATGTTTGTTGTTGCCCCCCAATGACTACCTCTGCCATGGATTCCCTCACTACAAGCCTTTAACAGTGCCCCTCAAGTCTCCATAACCACACTCTCTCTCAGATGCATTTAATTAGATTTACAGCGCCACTCATCCCAGTGTAGGGTTTCAGAGCACTTTACATCGCAAAAACTCTACACAGAGACAATCAATTATACATGTGTAAATCACTGTATAGGAAATGTTACATAAGACAAAAGACTAAAAGGTGTAGAAGTCACATGACAACCATACTAGTGGGCAGTATAGTTTAATAGTGATTGGTCTGGACCAAAACAAACTCAGAATTTAAAACGTAATACCATAGTTGGGGGTTCTCTTTAATAATCAGAATTGATTCCTATCCAAATGAACACTTTTTGCAACATTGTGATAATCAAAGTCTGGGGGGGGAAATGATAACGCTCTAATTTATACCTTGCAGTTTGCATGCAGCTCTTAGATGACAATAGCTCACTGTTCTATGTTAGGATTTTAACTCTTAAACTGCAAGTAACCAAAGATCTGTCTGACAAAAGCAGTAACCCACTGAACTATTTACATTATGTGCACTTTGTGATCTGCATGGCACATGTTCTTTGCAGCAGGCACATTAACCCTCTGTGCAACCTTTCCATGAAGCAAAACTTCCACTAGACAAAACTCTGATCTCTCTCTAGGAAGAACATTAATCAACAGAGTTATCATAACATTTTTGTTGTGGCTGAAAATTGCTGGAGGCCAGGAAGGAGGCAGCAAGCACTTTTAAAACCATAATATACTTGCCACCCAAAGTCAGCACCGGGGAGGCGTTCCCTTGCAAAATCTGATGTTAACCCAACATTACCCTATTCACAAGGGGACTCCTTATATTAAGATGACCCAAAGAAGTGGCTATAACTGCAACTAGAGGCAGTTTCTTAAGACCAGAAAAAATCAAGTCTTAAAATGGAGATAACCATTGGGGCCGCATTTTTGCAGGTTTTGTTGCTAGACCGCGCTGCTAGCAATGTTGCTGCGCTGCCCTGCCACAAAATCACAGGGCAGGACTGCGCACCATCAATAAGATAGTGCGCATTCCTGTGCCCCAGTCATGAAAAGTGTTGCAGCGCTGCGACAAGACAGCGTTGCAACACTTCCCACTACGCCCTTCTTGCGACAGCATGGATACGCTGTACTCACCGAACAGCGCTCCATGACGCAAGTAATGACAGTTACATCAGGAATCCTGACGTATCTGTCTGCGCTAAAGTCACGCATTGCTGCAGTTGTGTCACAACCATGACGCAACTCCAGCAATGCATGGGGCCCGCCTATCCCTGTGTCACTGCGTCACCCTCACGCCTGCCATCATGCAGGCAGAAGGTACTGACGCAGTGCAGTTCATGAGGGGTGCCCGAATGTCGACGCTGTTGGAGATCCATCGGTGTTGGTTGTGCACTGCGGTGTCATCGTTTGTAAGCAGTGGCGGAGTGTTGGTGCTGAGAGAGTTGACGAGACGTCCAATGGTGGCCTTGATCCAGCTGCGAGGGGTTGCGATGATGGCGTTGGCGTCCGGTGGGCAAGGTGAAGACGTGATGTATCCAATGATTGTTGGTCCAGGAGAGTCCGGTGTTGTTGCTGAAGTTGAAGCTCCTGCTTGCGGTGGTGACGTGCTCAACCTTGTGTCCTGCTATGTGGACTGTTGATGTGAGTTGCTGCTTGCATCTGATGTTGGTGACCTTCCCCAGAAGGCGGTGGTGTCCTGGTCACTGGGGTTGTCCAGGTGGAACTTCAGATCACATAGTAGGATGTCGTCGGTGGATGGGAGGTCCTGGGGTACAATGAGGTCAACAATGGTATTTGAGAATGGGGGTCCAATGTCCGGGGGCCTGCACATGAGTGTGCCGCAGTGGATGTGCTTGGGCTTTGTCCGGATCTGGGAGTTAAGGTGGTCCATGGTCACCCATGGGTCATTAGAGTGCGTGGTCAGTCGGAGTGTGCTCCTGTAGATGATGGCAATGCCTCCTCCTTGACGGTCGGGGTGCTCCTTTCGGGTGAAACTGCAGCCGTCAGTGATGGCGATGTCGATGTCTGGTCCGGAGCAGAGGTTGGTCCTGGCAGGCGAGGTTGCGTCCAGGGTTGCTGGCGTCGTAGCGGTGGAGTGTCCAAGAGGAAGGCTCCTTGGTGCTGAGCGCAGTACAGGGGCAGAGGGACGCAGACGGGCCAGGCTATGGTTTGCCTCTGGCATGGGAGACGTCCAGTACATCATTAACTACGCAACTCCGACATCGCAGGTGCCTTAACATCGCATTCCATTACCAAGAATTGTGAAGTCAGTAACAGGATATTTTTAACTTTTAGGGTGTGTATGGGTCTTGGGTGTTGGAGATGAATTTGGGGAGTATCATGTAGCAAAATATGAAATTTGGGGGGTGTTTTGGGGTAAAATAAGAAATTTGGGGTGTGTTTTGGGGTAAAATATGAAATTTGGGGTGTGTTTTGGGGGCTAAGAAATGTATTTCTGGATTCACGGTTGGGTGTGGGGTGCAAAGGTTAGTTTTGTGTTGCACTCACTGAAGTGGGAATAGTGATATTTATGTCTCCGCTATTCAACACCTACTCTACTGTTGCAATGTGCCTAGTATTAGTATGCATTGGAATTGAATGCGATGTCATGGCATGTGTCGCAAATACGTATGTGCCTTTGGCACATGAGTGGTATGCCCGCTGTGCATGGGCGCACAGCGGACAACATTGAGAAGTGCTGGGGGGGCATGTTCTACACGCAGGCTGTGATGCAGCCTGCATTGCAAACAGGGAAGCACGCATGACTGTTTTGGGCGGCCTGAGTGGGCCGAACAAACAGTCATTGCGCACTTGAGTGGGCATGACAATTCGCCCATGCCCTGCTCCGTGTTTGGAGCACTCCTACCCACCCTCCCACCCCCTGAGGATACATAGCATGATTACAACAGATAGTTATCATCATGTGATGATTGTTCCTCTTCTGCACTGCTTGAGGCAGTGGGGCAACGCTCTTCCGCCATAGCAGAACAGACGCCACTGGGGGGGCGTCATCTACGTGTGATAGGCCTGAGCGACTTGCACCATGGCCCTCCTGCGCTGCGCGCCCCACCTTCTCCTTACCTGGACATTGACACTGTGGCGCAATCCACTGCAATCTCTCCAAATCTGTGACTCAGCCAGCAGGAGCATCAGCCAGGTGTGATTTCACTAGGCTGGGCACAGCAGTCGCCGTCTAGTCCGCTGGTGTGCCTCCAGATGCAGTTGATGCAGCAGGGCCCCCTTAGGCATGACGTTGCAGCGCTCATGCAACACAAGTTCGGCGTAGCACAGGGGCCTCACCCTCCACAGCGTACGGCCAGCCCAACGTCATCCGGCATGTGATGCAGGGAGACGGCACACACCATGGTTAATCTCCTCCGTGCACCCCGGTGTAGTGTGGGATCGTAGTATGCGATGCGTACCTCACTTCGTTGTTGCGCATGATCGCCTCTACCATCAACAGCTCCAAGGGTCGCAAGGCGGTCTTCTCACACAGGTCAGCAACGTGTCTCCATGCGTCCTGCCAGTGCAGGCAGTGGAGAGGTGTGGTGCAGCGGCCAGGGCAGCTGACTTCGGGGGAAACGGGGCTCACGGTTCGATCCCCGGTTCCGGCGGCAGCTCAGCTCAGCACCATGTGACTCTGGGCAATAGCTCACTTAATTTCCACGACGGCCCCCAGCGCCTTGAGACCCGTAAGGGTGAGTAGTTCGCGCTTTACAAATACGGATTTACTTCACCACCAGGTACGGGCGATCGTCGCGCATCAATGTATACCACCACGGATCATCGACTCCACAGCTCCTCCACATCCCAATCCAGGCTCCAGATGCAGGTCCAGCGAGGTATCAAGGATCCAGGCGCAGGTCCAGCGAGGCATCATGGCTCCCATCCTGGTCATCCTGGATGTTGGCTGGCTTGCAGGGGTTGTTGATGTGTGCTGCACTTGGCCCTGGCTGCTACATTCTGCATGTCATTGTATTTCATGCCTATTTACTATTGGAGGTTGACTGATAGGCAATTTTTGGCATTAGGGGCAACAAAACTAAAATTGGTCTGACTAACGTGGGTTTGCTTGCCGCTAATGTGCCTTTCGCTGGTTGTCGCCCGCTAATGCAGGAATTCAGATCACCATTGCGCTGATGTTAGGGTGATTTTTCACCCCCGTTCCCTGTTACTATCGCCATTTACCAACGGCTTGCTAATATGCCGCTAGCATGGTGATAGTTTTAAGAGTTAGATAGCGATAAAAATACTGCTGCTACCTGGCGTTGGCGATAGGTATCGCCAGGCCTTGGGAATATCCCCCAATAACTCAATGGCGTAATGAGGGTGCCATGGGCCCCAAATGCATGAATGGAAAATGGGCGCTCCCATTCCAGAATTTATTTTAAAAAATATACAGCTGAATATGGAGTACAATGGGACCCAACTACCTCTGCCACTGCGCCTTCTGCGCTAATCACAGCTATTCTCTTGCTCACCTCTTCTTCCTCCCTCCCCATACCATCCACATTTCCTAACCCATCCCCTCTCTTCCATTTCCTACGTATCACACTACCTTGCACTTGTCACTCTCACCCACTCTCCTTGCATATCTCTGCTTTCCCTTCCCCTTCCTCTTCTCCATTCTCCATTATTTTTACATTCCACCTGATCATCTCTCCCTTTTTTTCTGAAACTGTTTTCCTTCAATCTATTCATATATTTATTCATTTTTCTTTAACCTTCCCCATTCTTCCCATGAATCTACATACTCCCCTTGTACATATCCACTCTACCCTCCTTTCACTTCTTGGTATTTAGTTGTTTCCTCCTTTCCCTCTCCCCCATTCCCACCTTTGTCACTCCACTTGCTCTCACTCTCTTGCCCTCTCTCCTTTCTCCACTGATATTTCCACCGTGCACTGCACCAAACCATTCACTTATTGCCTATAATCTCTCTGCGTCAGTTTACCTGATTGATTGGCCGTTTTCCTCAGGGAACTTCGGATCTCCGTGAGCTCTGATCAAATTTCCTCCACCGCCCCGGTGCCGCTGAACATGCTGCACTACTTATAGCTACAACCCTGTAAATGGGGTATCATTGCATAAAACAGCAGATGACTCACTAATGGTCCTCAGAAATGAGGCTATATCCATTACGTCCTCATAGCCACAACGAGCTACACCATAGCCCAATGTGCTTAGGTAGGTACACATAACAAGTAGCACCAATGCTATTGTGGCCATCACAGGATGCACATGAACTACTGCAGCATCACACCACCTTGCCACAAGAGTAAACCTGCAAACAGACTTTGAGGCACAGGTCATGGCAGTCATTTACAAACCATCCTGAATAAGTCTGCGGTCAGAAACTTGATGCCAGGTATAAAAGAAGAATTCCACAATAGATACTGAAGGGCATTTTCACAAGGCAATATCGCCAGGAGGGAAGATGGGACTTTTCTGGCGCTGATGTGCCGATCCCCGTATCGCCGGCTAATGCCGGAATTACTATCGCCATCGCGATAATATTGACGGCTGTTTTCTCCGCCGTTCCCTGTTATTATCGCCATGTAGCGTGGGCTTGTTAATACCACGCTAACATGGCGATAATATTCGGGGTTAGGCGGCGTTAACTTTTCTGGCGATGACTGACGTTGGCGATAGTTAACGCATGTCATTGTGAATATCCCCCTCACTTTTTAAACGTGAAAGCACTGTGCTTCTGCTGCTTACGGCAACACGGGAAGATGAGGAAGTGGATGTCTGCTTGTGCCCTGGGAGCACTAGGTAGTGCCTGCTTCATCCAGAGCATGGAGAAGGAATAAAAGATACGTCGGAGGATCTCCACTGAGATAATTACAGCGCTTCAAGCCCACGACTCTTGTTTTTAATTCTCAGTGTTCCGATTGCTGCTTGGGACGCTTAAAAGAAGTTCCACCAACGCGGATTAACACAGTACTTTGCCGATGAGAGCTGATAAGAAAAACACACAGGAAGAACAGGAAATAGAAGCCTACAACCAATAGAAACAAGGAAATGTTAAGTAACAAGCACAAGGACCAGTAAGAAGTGAAGGCGGGATGTAAGTCCCTTTAAGATATATTTAATAAAAACATTTCAGAAGCACAGCGCAAGCGCTGTGCAGGCGAAACCTAAAAAGGATACATCAAATTGTGGCTCTCAAAAATGACACCACACCTCACAGATTTCAGATTGTCTTCTACTTTATCTTTAAGTATAAACAAAAGTGAAAATCCTGAAATAATGGTACTTACCAATAGTTTAGTCCAAACTTATTATGTTTTAAGCTGGTGCAGATTGAGACATCTCATCATTTCACACACTTTCTCACAAAAAAGTAGTCAGTGACAATGCAAAACACCTTACCAACAGCGCGTCTTCCAAACATAACATCCATCCTTCCTCAGAGATTGTTAGGAAACCAGAACTGCTCTGTCAGATCCCTTAAATTGTCAAATCCCTTAAATTGTCTGGTCTGTAAAACAGTTAAAGAAATTGCTAACGATTAGTTCAAATGCCATTATTTGAATTGATGGTGGAAGGCAATTTGTTTCAAAAGTTCAAAGGATTCTATCTTTTCTGCTTTGACCTATCTAATCAAAGTGTCTCATTTAAATCTGTTTATAATGAAAAAGTAAAACTGGAATAACTTATAAGGTACTTTGTATTTGCTATTCATTCAATTCAAACATTCATCTAAATATATTTTGATTAGATATTAAACGCAGGTTAATAAATTAACAAACCTCTACATTTTATACAAGACAAAGAGAAGTGTTCTTTATTTGAATTAGGCATACAAAATGTTTATTATACTGATTAAAGGAAACAGAAAGTGGACTTGAACTCCAGATCTATGATTTATGTAAATGTGTCTTAAGTACTAGAGAACATATGTCTTCTAAATACACTTACTCACCTCACCCCAGGTGAGACACCAGAGGTCCCCACCACCTGCCAACTCCAGCTGCCTAACATTAAAGGGTAAACTAAGATCACCCAACACTCATCATCTTCTGCAGTCTTAATTCATGGTGGGGACCCTCATGAAGTACAACCCTCAGCAACAGATGCCTTTCTTGGTCCACTGGCCATGTGATAAAGCAGGGTTCTTGAACCTCAATCTCTTGGTAAAATCATCAAACAGAATCTCCCACTGGTCATATGGACTTTTGATTGTCGATGTGACATGTGATTAAGGAGCTAACATCAGAAATACATTGCAAGCACAGTGAAACCAATATGGCTCCACAAAAATGACAGAAAGGATGGTGTCCAAATCTTAAGGGTTTCATTAACAAATTTAATTCAGGTTACAAATCAAATCAATCATCAAAACTGATAGAAGAATATGGGAAGAACATACATATTTAAATTTTCATACAGTCTAAATTTATATATAATCAAAAAGAATATGCAAAACAGAATGACATACAGCGAACAGAATATGCCCCAAGCAGGTTCAATAAAGAAACTTCCCTATTCCAAATAAAGTATTGAAAGTAGCAAGGGGAAATTCCAGAAGGAAGATGTCAGCAACAGATGAACCAGAATGAAGGTTCAATGAAGGGAGTTTACGTATTCAAGCACAATGACTAACACTGTAGGCAGGGGAAATCAGCAGAGGTGAGAAGAGGTCTTCTCTCAGCAAAGTCAGGATAGGGTCTGATCTACTATTCTAAGGAACACACAATTAAAGCATAAAGAGGTTTCCAGAAAGCTTCTTATCGTTTTCCACTCAACAAACCAGTCAAAATGTAGTGTTCTCAGAGAGCACGTAGGCTCCCTAGTTTTCCAGTTTCCATTAAAGAAGCATCTAACATCAATCCGGTCCGCATGGTACAGGATGGTGTCTTCCACCATCTCAGTCTCCATATCCGAGGCCAAAAGTTAATTAAAATATCAGTGGTCTGCTAGTCTAATACAATGAACGATGAACCTATTCTAAGCTAACGAGGACACAGATAAGACACCTACAAAGAAAGGGAGAAACAAGAAAATTGCAAAACATCTTATAAAACGTAATGTGTACACTGAGGCCTAGTTACAGATCAGGCCAAAACTAGATTTAAACAGGTTCTAGATGAATATAGTTAGCATAAGTGATTATATCAAATTCAGTTTAAAAAAAATGCATACATCTTTTTTAATTGTTGTTGGACTTGGCCCTTTTTGCATGGTTATCCCCAAACTTTTTGCCTTCTTCCTCATATTTTTTTACCTGTTTGTGTTGGCTTTAGGACTCTGGACACTTTACCACTGCTAATCAGTGCTAAAGTGCAAGTGATCTCTGTGTAAATTATGATTGTAATTAGTTAACCATGATTGGCACATTTGATTTACTGGTAAGACCCTAGTAAAGTGCACTGTGTGTTCACAGGGCCTGTAATTTAAATGCTACTAGTGGGCCTGCAGCATTGACTTGGTCACCCACATGAGTAGCCCTGCAAACCTGTCTGGGGCCTGCCACTCTAGTGTCTGTGAGTGCAGTTTTAAACTGCCTTGTGGACCTGGCAAGTGCACCCACTTGCCAGGCCCAAACCTTCCCTTTTATTACATTTTAGGCATCCCTAAGGTAGGCCCAAGGTAGCCCCATGGGCAGGGTGCAGTGTGTGTGAAAGGTAAGACATATACTGGTGTGTTTTACATGTCCTGATAGTGAAATACTGCTAATTTCATTTTTCACTATTGCAAGGACTATCTTTTCCATATTTTATCATTGGAGCTACTTTGTAACACCTTAAAGGTTTACTTTCAATTGGGGGAAAAGATAGAGATTTGGAGTTTAGGTTCCCTGAACTCAGGATTTAAAAACGCATCTTCCTGTGAAGGAGGTTTTTAAATTGTGTGTTTGAGAATGCTACTTTTAGAAAGTGGGCATTCTCTTGCTTTACCATCCTGTGCCTCTGCCTGCCTGTGGAATCCATGTCTACTTTAGACTGACAGTTGGGCTTTTTGTGCATTCACTCTAGACAGTCACACATAGGGAGCAGAGGTGTGCCATGCTTATATGGATTGCCCATCACCAGGCTGATTGGCCTTCCTGGGCTAGAGTAGTGGGAGGAGTTCTCTCTAACAACTGAATAGGGCTGTGCCTGGCCTCTCACAATGCTACCTCTACCCCCTGTAGTGTGTCTGGAGCCAGGTCAGGGCAAGGCAGGATCTATGCACCATGAAGACTATCCTTTGAAGTATGCCTACTTCAAAGGGAGAAAGGGGTATAAGTATTGGACCTGTATCCCCAACTTTTAGAACACTTCTGGACTGAGGACTCTACCAAGAAGAAGAGCTGAAGAGCTGTCAGGAGGAGTACTGCCCCTTTGCTGTGTTGCTTTGCTTTTTTGGCCTGCAGTTGTAGCTACTGTCTGTGAGCAGTGAAAGAACTGGACTTTGCTTTCTGGAATCCTAGTATCCAAGTTCTCCAAGGGCTTGTGTGTGCTTGCCTCCTGTTGGAAGTCTCAGGGCCATCAAAGACTTCCTCTGCAGCTCCCCTGAACTCCTAGGCTGGGAGTTCTAAACTGCCAAGAGGTGCCAATCCCAGTTCTGGGCCCGTGGAGGTGGTTTTGCTGCTTCAAGTACTGAAAATCCATGCATCGCCCTTCAGCACCTGTTTTTCCGGTAGCAGCAACATCTTGTGTTTGAAAAAGCAACACATCGCCGCATTGCGGCCGGAGAATCGACGCAGCACCTGTCGTGCAGCTGAGAGATTGCAACAGCCCGAGTCCTGAGCACCATGTCTCGGACTCCGACACAGGCCCTGTTGTGCTGCCGAAGGATCCGACGCATCACCTGCCCGCAGCTGGGCGAATCGGCTCAGCTTCTGTTTTGCCGCATCTACCCAGCGCGCCTGGATTTTCCACGCATCGCACCTGGCACCAAGTCACCAGCGATGTCACCCCGCAGTGAGGAGCTGAGGCTGCCTGTCGGGATTACGATGCATCGCTTCCTTTCGCAGTATGGAATAGACGCAACACTTCTCCTGCCATGCATCAGAACTGATGCCTCCATTCCCCTGGGACTCAGGATTTGATGCATCTCTTGTGTTTTCTGATGCTTCGCTCCTCTGCAGCTGTTTTTCATCTCGGACTTTGCTGCTTCAAAGGGTATTTTGTGCTAAAATCAAAGCACCCTTAGAGTTCGATGGACTAAACTTTCTTAAACTTTTAAAAAGTGATATCTCTGCTTATGCATGTTGGATTTTTGCTGTTTTGGTCTTGTTTGATTTAGATAAAGATTGGTTATTTTCCTAAACTTGTGTGGTGTCAATTTACAGTGTTTTCAGTGTGTTACTGTGTTTTTTATGTGCAATACTTTACACATTGCCTCTTAGATGAGCCTGAATACTCGTGCCAAGCTACCAAGGGAGTGAGCAGGGGTTATCCTGTGTGTGAAACTACCTTACCCTGACTAGAATAAGGGCCTCTACTTGGACAGGGTGCAAACCACTAGCAACTAGAGACCTCCATTTCTAACACTGGTGGAAGCGGTGGGATAGGACTTGTGTTTGTACTTAGCATGCAGTGATTGGAGTACACTACTTCATAGCGCAGACCATTACACAACCACATACTGCATTTTTATTTTTCCTATTTTTGACAACCCTTGAGTGTTGGATGTACAAAACCTGTCTCAGCTTGGGAAGCCAGAAGTTGAAGTTGCAGAGGTTGTGTTTGAGATAGAAATGCTGATGTCTTATATGGTGCTTCAACCTAAACAGATCTGCAAGGATCTAAATTGCCCTGGTAAAAGTTCTGCTAGGAAAGAGGAACTGCAAAAGGCGCTGAGGGCCTGGTGGACAGCAAGAGAAGCTGGGGAGGTGAGAATGAGGACAGATCCAACAAGGGGATTTTGAAGCTCAGGATCTGCCTGTGGGGGGGAACACCCTCCAGGACCGGTAGCAGTGTGTCGTGTAGAAATCTGTCCCCAGAGGATCTGGGGGACAGGCGACAGGCCAGAAAGCATGAGCGGAAGCTTGAGATGCTTAAGAGTGAAATGGAAAACAAAAAATTTGAATTGGAAAGCAAAAAGTTTGAAATGGAGCACAAGCAACAAGAAAAGGAGAAGGTGAAAACCCTTGCTCTGGAGGAAAGGAAATTGCTTGGCTCATCAGTTCAGTATGAAGGAGCTGGAGTTGAAAGCCAGGAGGGCTGAGTCCAGCTCAGATGGTGGCAGCGAAAATGTAATGTCCAGTACTGCAGAGAAGGTGCACATACCCAGAAGCTTGGTGCCTGACTTCAAGGAGGGGGATGACATACACCTGGGGTTCAGGTTCATGAGCTAGCTCCAGAGGTGCACATGGTCCCGGAGATGGATTGGGGTACTGACACAGGGAGTCTTAATCCTAGTGGTGGGAGGACACTCTACTGGCTCTAGGAGTGAGTGACAGAGAGAGGTATTCCCCCATGGCAGAAGTCCTGGTAAGGAAGTATGGAGACACCCCAGAAGAGTGTGGGGAGAGTTTCAGAGACAGTCAGATACTGTCTCACCAGTCTCAGAAGGGTGATGTGGGGTACTTTTTCAAGGCACTGGATGGTGAGGTGAAGGGTAGTTTGGTGAACACATATGAGGGGCTGGACAATTTGATTGCTGGAGAGCATATGTTCCGTCACGATTTTCCAGAGCTATGCCAACACCCGGTGGAGTGTGAGTTCTCTGACCCCAGGGAATCTGCACTGGAGACAGACCTTTTGGCAGATGCTATAGGGTTTGAAGAGGATTATGGGAGTGATCCTGAAAGTGGTGGCTCAGGTTTTCCCCAACCAAGGGAGGTAGGGGAGTTTCGCAGTAGCCCAGATAGGTCCAGTGTAGGGGGATGGGTAGAGGGTCCCATGCCCCTTCTCCGGGTAGGAGTAGAGGTGGGGGTTGGCAGAGGCCCATGTTCCCCAAAACCCAGTCCCAGGGCCTGGGTGGTTCCCAGAGGGAGCACCAGGAGGGAGGGGCTAATCTGTACCGTGAGGCCATCCCCCAAGTGGAACCCCATAGAGTCAGTAAAGCTGGGGGGGGCAACTGTCACTAGCGTCCCACCATTTCTGATGTCTGTTGGCACCACTCCACAAGGGATAGTGCAGAATTCCATATAGTGGGGGAGACAGTCCCCAGTGGGAGGACCAGTGGGCCAGGGGTTGCCAGCTCTGAGGTCAGAGCACCCCAGGACTGACTCTGGTGAGACCACTTCTGGCTTGGGGGGGTCCATGTGCTGTCTGATGGACAGAAGGCAGGAGACCATTGTCAAACAGACTCTTGCACAACAGTTACAGTAAGTGTTTCCCTTGGGGGAGTGGGTGCACTTCCGCGAAAGTCCTGGCTTTCCATGCACCTGCTCTGCTTAAGGGCAAAGACCCTGGATTGGGGAAGCAGTTGCAGGTTAGCACCCCTGTACTGGTGGGAGAATTGTACCGGACACTTGCCACAAGGGCTCTGACAGTTCTGGAGTCTCGGGGTACCTCTCCACAGTGGACGGTACAGGACCCCAGAGGGGTGGGCAGGGTGTGGGAGAGCCTACTCCAGTCTCTTGGTCAGCCTCAGGGAACAGACCCTGTGCTGGAGTACCAGTCTCAGGATACCACCCATGAACTGGTGGGAGGTAGAGTAGACAAAGGGTGCCAGGCACCGGGGGCTACCACCCGCTACTCTGAGAAATCACAGAGGTAGGAGAGCCCTGAAATGCCTGGGGCCTGGCTCTTGTCACTGACCACTTTCAGTGGCCACTGTGGGTTGCTGTCCTTGTGGACAGAGTTGCCCTGGGGTTGAGAACAGGAGTCACACCCCAGTGGTGGAATTGGCCACACCACTGTGTTGGGCATGATGGTACTGTCTGCCTACTGGGAGAAAACGGTGAGAAAAGTAAGTGTAGGTATTGCATAGATGGGATTCACAGGTGAGAAGAAGAATTCCCTATGGGTTAGCTTATTGGGCCCTTAGAGTATGGACAGAGAGGTTCAACTGGCTTCAGAGAGGCATAGAACTGGAACATGCCTCTTCTGTTGCAGGTTATGGTTCATGTTCTATCGCCCAAAGCATGGAAGTCCTCAAGGTATTGATTAGTCTAGCCTGGCTATAGGCTATAAGGGGATTGTGCTGGACCTGGCCCATTTTGCAGGGTTATCCTCAAACATTTTGGCTTCTTCCACCTTTTTTTTCTGACCTGTTTTTGTTGGCTTTAGGACTCTGGGCACTTTACCACCGCTAATCAGTGCTAAAGTGCAAGTGCTCTCTGTGTAGATTATGATTGTGATTGGTTAACAGTGATTGGCATATTTGATTTACTGGTAAGATGCTTGTAAAGTGCACTTTGTGTTCCCAGGGCCTGTAATTCAAATGCTACTAGTGGGCCTGCAGCACTGATTGTGCCACTCACATGAGTAGCCCTGCAAACCAGTCTTGTGCCTGCCACTGCAGTGTCTGTGAGTGCAGTTTTAAACTGCCATGTCGACCTGGCAAGTGCACCCACTTGCCAAGCCCAAACCTTCCCTTTTATTACATTCAAGGCACCCCTAAGGTAGGCCCAAGCTAGCCCCATGGGCAGGGTGCAGTGTATGTGAAAGGTAGGACATGTACTGGTGTGTTTTACATGTCCTGATAGTGAAATACTGCTAATTTCGTTTTTCACTATTGCAAGGACTATCTCTCCCATAGTTTATCATTGGAGCTGCCTTCTAACACCTTACAAGGGTAACTTTCAATTGGGAAAAGATAGAGATTCGGAGTTTGGGTTCCCTGAACTCAGGATTTAAAAACTAATCTTTCTGTGAAGCTGGTTTTTAAATACTGTAGTTGAAAATGCCACTTTTAGAAATTGGGAATTTTCTTGCTTTACCATCCTGTGCCTCTGCCTGCCTGTGGAATCCACGTCTGGTTTAGGCTGACAGTTGGGCTGCTTGTGCATTCATTTTAGACAGTCACACAAAGGGAGCTGAGGTCTGCTCTGCATATCCTGATTGCCCGTCACCAGGCTGATAAGCCTTCCTGAGCTAGAATGGTGGGAGGAGTTATCACTGACATCTGATTAGAGCTGTGCCTGTCCTCTCACAATGCTGTCTCCACCCCCTGTGTAGTGTGTCTGTAGCCAGGTCAGGACAAGGCAGAATCTGTGCACTACAAAGACTATCCTTTGAAATATGCCTACATCAAAGATGGAAAGGGGTATAAATATTGGACCTGTAACCTCACATTTAAGAACACTTTTGGACTGAGGACTTTGCCAAGAAGAAGAGCTGAAGAGCTGTCAGGAGCAGTATTGCTCCTTTGCTGTGTTGCTTTGCTGAGTTGGCCTACAGTTGCTGCTTCTATCCATGAGCAGTGAAAGAACTGGACTTTGCTTTCTGGAATCCTACTTCCCAAGTTCTCCCAGGGCTTGTGTGTGCCTGCCTCCTGTTGGAAGTGTCAGGGCCATCAAATACTTCATCTGCAGCTCCCTTGAACTCCTAGGCTGGGAGTTCTAACCAGCCAAGTGGTGCCAATCCCAGTTCTGGGCCCTTGGAAGTGGTTTCGCTTTTCCAAGTACTGAAAATCCACGCATCGCCTTTCAGCACCTGTTTTTCCCACCGCAGCAATGCTATGCGGTTGAAAAACCAACGCATCGCCATGATGCAGCTGAAGAATTGACGCAGCACCTGTCGTGTGGCTGAGAGATCGACGCAGCCCGAATCCTGAGCATTGTCTCTGTCTCTGACACAGGCCCTGCTGTGTGGCTGAAGGAATCGACTCATCACCTGCATGTGACTGGCAGAATCGACGCACCGCCTATTTCACCACTGCCTCATTGACCCAGCGCTCCTGGATTTTCCACAAATCACACCTGTATGCCAAGTCACCAGTGACATCGCCACGCAATAAGGAGCTGAGGCTGCGTGTCCAGAATTCGACATATCGCTTCCCATCGCAGTCAGGAATATCGACGCAACACTTCTCATGCTGTGTAGCAGAACTGATGCCTCATTCACCTGGAAGTCAGGATTTGACGCATCAGTCAATCAATCAGTGGGTCTGGTAGAGCGCAGCTTGTCACCCCGGGGGGTCTCAAAGCGCTGGGTGGTTGAGCGAGCATCGGTCAGGGAGGTGGTGGTCGAAAAGCCAGGTCTTGAGCTGTTTCCTGAAGTCCTTCAGAGATAGGGCGGTGCAAAGGTGGAGGGAAAGTTTGTTCCAGGACTTAGTGGCAAGATAAGAGAAGGATTGACTTCCTCAGCGGCTGTGACGGATGTGAGGCGAGGGTGAATGATCAGAGCTCTCTGGTTGGTTGGTGGAATGTCAGGCAGTTGTTGATGTAGGAGGGTCCGGTTTTGTGGAGGGCTTTGTAGGCATGCATGAGGAGTTTGAAGGGGCATCTCCTCTGGACTGAGAGCCAGTGGATGGCCCGGAGGTGCAGGGTGATGCTGGCTCTTCTGGGAAGGTCGAAGGAGAGTCTTGCAGCTGAGTTCTGGACGGTTAGAAGTCGATTCAGGAGCTGCTTGGTGGTTCAGGCGTAGAATGCGTTGCCGTAGTCAATTCCGCTGGAGATGAGGGCTTGGGTAACTATCTTCTGGTTGAGACGGGGACCCATCGGAAGATCTTGTGTGAAAGTAGGCAGAGGAGATGGCGTTGATCTGTTGCTTCATGGTGGGTTGGGTGTCCAGGATGATTCCAAGGTTGCGAGTGTGGTCAGTAGTGGTGGATGCAAGCTGAAAGCAGGGGTCCACCAGGTGTCATCCCAGGAGGAGAGTTTGTTGCCAAAGATGATAACCTCTGCCTTGTCCGAGTTGAGTTTTAGGCAGATGATCCTCATCCAGGTGGCGATGTCGGCCATGGTGGTTTGGAAGTTAATTATTGTGGTGTCTGCGTCTTCTGTGAGAGATAGGATAAGCTGGGTGTCGTTGGCGTAGGAGATGATGTTGAGCCCCTGGGTTGGGGTGATATTTGCCAGAGGTGCCATGTAGGTGTTGAAGAGCGTGGGGCTGAAGGAGGAGCCCTGGGGGACGCCACATATGATGTCTTTGGGTCCAGAGGAGAAAGGTGGTAGGTGGATGCTCTGTGTTCGGCTGGAGAGGAAGGAGGAGATCCAGCTGAGTGCCTTGCCCTGGATGCCTATGTGGTGGAGTCTGGTGATGAGGGTGTGGTGGGAGATGGTGTCAAAGGGTAGTGCAAAGAGGTTAAGGAGGATGAGGACGGATGATCCGCCTAGGTTGAGGAGACATCTGATGTCGTCATTGCTGCAATCAGGTCTGTCTCGGTGCTGTGATTAGGCTGAAAGCCTGATTTGAAGGGGTCAAGCAGGTTGTTTTCTTTGAAGTGTTCTGTGAGCTGGTGGTTGATGGCTTCCTCCAAGACTTTGGCAGGGAAGGGGAGGAGCGAGATGGGTCAGTAGTTTTTGAGTTTGTTGGCATTAGCTGTGGGATTTTTCAGGAGTGGTTGACCTCGGGCTGCTTCAAAACATTGGGGACGGTGGCTGTGTTGATGGAGGTTTTGAGGAGTCCTGCAAGGGAGCATCCGATTGCTTCTCTTCCTAGGTTGTAGATGTGGTGGGGGCAGGTGTTTGAGGGAGATCCGGAGTGGATGGAGTTCATTATTGAGGTGGTGTCTTCGGTTGAGAGCTGCTTCCAGTAGGTTATTCAGTGGGGTGAGAGGCGTTGGTTAGGGTGCAGAGGTGGTTGAGGCGGTGGGTTGGGGGTCAAAGTTGCCGTAGATGTCAGAGATCTTGCTGTGAAAGTAGTCTGATAGAGAGTCGCAGAGGGCTTGGGATGGGCTGATCTTGTTCTCAGTGGCAGAAGGGCAGGAGAATTCTCAGACGATGCAAAAAAGTTCCTTGGTGTGTTTGATGACCCTGCCTCAATGTGGGTGGTGAGGGCTTCTTTCTTGGTTTCTCTGAGCTGGTTGTGGTAGTTGTTGAGGGCAGTCCTGAAGGAGGGAAGGTTGGCAGGGATCTTTTTTGGAGCACCAGTGTCTCTCCAATTTCTTACAGTGGCACTTTAGGGTCAGTAGTTCTGGGGTAACCCAGCTGGCGTGCTTGGCGGTCTTCTGCTGGTGGTGTTCTTTGGTGGGGCGATTGTATTGTCAGAAGGGTGGATCCAGTTGGAGAAGTTTTGGACATCAAGTTTAATGGAATCAGTAGGAACAGGTCTTGCTTCACTGAGGGCGGTGGTCCGGAGGGGTACGGTGACTTTGCTCCAGTTGCGTCGAGGAAGGGATTGGTGTTTCGTCGGGGGTTCCAGTGGGCTGTCAATGGAGTAGTGAAGATTGCTGTGGTCTGTCCAGGTCAGCTCAGTTGTGTGGGAGAACTTGGTGTGGTCATTGGTGGAGAAGATGCAGTCCATGGTATGTCCAGCGATGTGCGTGGGGGGGGTAACAATGTGTGAGAGGGCGATGATGCTCATATTTTCGAGAAGCGTGGTGGAGTTGGTGTTGTTGGGGTCCTCTAGGTGGAAGTTCAGGTCCCACAGGAAGACGTAGTGGTTGTAGTCTACAGCCAGGGGGCGATGAAGTCTGGAATGGCGCTGCAGGAGCTGGAGCAGGGGCCTGGCAGTCTGTAGGCGAGGGATCCTCTGATGGTGGTTTTGGCGTTGGGTTTGACCTGGTAGTTGAGGTGTTCCATGATCAGTGTTGCGTCGTCATCCAGGGCATTGCAGTCGAGGGAGTCCTTGTGGATGATTGCGATGCCTCCGCCCGGTCTTTAGGGGTGGTCGTGGTGGATCATATTGTATCGGGGGGGTCTAACGATGTCGGGTGCGGACGCGAGGGTGAGCCAGGTTTAGGTGATGAACATCACATTGGGGGCGAGGGTGGATATGGTTCCGTTGTTGCAGTTGTTGTCTTGTGGCTTCAGGCTGAAGATCCAGGGGTCCTGGTGCTGGGCGCAGGCCAGGCGCAGACTGATGCAGACGGGCTTGCTTTGGCGTGCCTTCAGGGCCTCCATTAAGTAGCCTTCGGTGGTGGGACGGGTAGTCCGCGAGGCCGGAGGGCAGGGGCTGTGAGGGGAGGCAGGGACTGGAGTGAACTGGCCAGCATTGGGGAAAGGAGTGTGGCGAGGGGGGAGAGCGGCGAGGCAGAGGGGCAGGAAGCAAGAGAAAATAGTGGGCACAGGGAGAGAAAAGAGAACAGGGCAGAAGTGAAAATAATGGGCACAGAGAACGATAGAAAACAGATCAGAAGTGTGAATAAGGGCAATGGGTGAGATAAGAAAACAGAGTAGAAGAGTAGATAAGGGAACAGAGAGTAAAGAGGAAATGGAGCAGATATGAAAATAAAAGGGACGGAGAAAGATAGGAAAGATAAGAAAAATGGAGCAGAAGTGAAAATACAGGGCACAGAGAAAGATGAGAGACAAAAGAAAGTGGAGCAGGATTGTGAATAAAGGGCACAGAGAAATATAAGAGATACGAAAATGGAGCAGAAGTGAAATAAAGGGCAATGAGAGAGATAAGAAACAGAAGGTGTAGTTGCTGCAAGAGAACTGGCGGGACCAGGCTCAAACTGCTGCTGCTCAGCTAGAGGGCCAGGAGCGGTCCCTCTGTGCTGTGGCAGTGGTGGGGGAGTGGCTGACGAGACCAGGCATCGCTTATGTTTTCTGACGCTTCCCTCCTGTGCGGCTGTTTTTCGTCTCCTATTTTGCCGCATCAATGGTACTTTGTGCGAAAATCAATGCATCCATAGAGTTCTATGGACTAAATTTGCTTAAACCTTTAAAAAGTGATATCTCCGTTTATGTATGTTGGATTTTTGTCGTTTTGGTCTTCCCTAAACTGGTGTGGTGTCAATTCGTAGTGTTTTTCACTGTGTTACTGTGTGTTTTATGTACAAATACTTTACACATTGCCTCTGAGCTAAGCCTGACTGCTCGTGCCAAGCAACCAAGGGGGTGAGCTGGGGCTATCTTGGGTGTGTAACTCTCTTACTTACACTAGAATAAGGGTCCCTACTTGGACAGGGTGCAAACCACTACCAACTAGAGACCCCTATATCTAACAATGTTGAATACATTTTTAATAATTCAGCTAAATGTACGGGTGGCTCTCATTAAAAAGTGTATACAGCCACTTATTGCAAATGATAAATAAAATGCGCGCATTTGATACAGATAAACACACATTGAGTATATACATTACATATGAAAGGGCTGGGCACTAAATTATGCTGCTCCACATGTCTCTGCATACCTGCTGACATTAGCATCACTGTTGGTGAAACACCCTTGTTAGATCTACTGTAGTCGTAGTGTTCATGTCATTCTGAGCAAGTATCATAAGTAAAGTTCATGAAACATTATTTCTCAAAGGTGCCTGGACAAAACATGTCAACCAAAGTATGCTTACTCCAAATTCATACAACTTAATTTCAATATAAATTATGTTTTCAACAAAATCATTGCTTGTAGTTTTTTTTTTTTTAAATGGAGGTTGTAGCTATTGGCAATATATAGTCTTGGTGTGTTTAAAATGTGCAGGTGCCATCTTCGTTTGTGGGTAGTGCAGCCTGTTCACTGTTTACATTTTGATTGTAGGTGCCATCTTTGAAAAGGGCAATCTGTCATAAGGAAGCACCCGAGATGTCGCTGCAAATTCCAATGCCTTGTCACCGTAGACTAAGTTGTGCTACTTGTGCTTTATGGTCCATCCATTTGCTTTATAACTTGAAGAAATGATACGAGAAGTTGGGAGGTATGTGCACCAAAAGTGATATTTATTAGATTCTCCCCGGCCTCACTCTTAGCCAGTTTGTCAGATTTGGTGAAACTTTTCTTTCTATTTTGACTGCCTAGTTTTTGTAAAAGACAAATGACTCTAATACGTTTCTCCTATATCTAATAAGTCTCTTAAAGTCTGTTCATTTCTTGTCTGCATCTTGTGGAGGGCTTTATAGATTTTCGAAAGTAGATAGTGCATTTTAGGCAATTCAGTTTTTTACAAAATGCCATCAAAATCCTATGATTCATGGTCTAGCTCAGTAATAATATATTTTGTGTGCCTTGGTATAATAAAGGATGATAACTGAAAAAGGATGAAGAAAGAACACCATAACCTTAACAGGCTTTTCAAAGGAGGGGGTGTTTTTTGTGTAAAATGCAACACAGGCATCTATTGCTAGCACTTACACATAGAGAAAGGCAATATTAAAAAGAGAAGTATGCATGAACTGTAAAACTCCATTTCTAAACCACATTCATTCACAGAGTATATGTTGGAGTTTTGCAGAAAAGTACCCACTGGGTTGAATGCGTTAGGTGATTCCGGTGCTATATGTAGTTTGCCACTGGGAAATCTGCTCTTTCAGCCTTAATTTGAGCCGGTGGTTTCAGGTGGGGCCCACTGGCACTCATTTTCTTCGTCAGACTTTCACCCAGAGCAAGAGCGAGAAAAACACCAAAGGAGGAAAGAAGGTGGAAAAGAAAGACTAAAGAACAGAGGAAAAGAAAGAAAGCAAAGATGAAAAAGAACCTGCAATATTGAGATAGAGAAGCAGGGAGTGTCTGGTGGTGGATTAAAGAGGCATGAGGTGAAATCAAGACTATGAAGCCTTGACATTTGACACCCTGGCCTTCGACAGAACGAACAGCGGCATTCTGAGCCACATTTTGGGTCTTGGTCTTATTCTTTTACACATAAAGGACTGCTTTTACCCATCCAGGCAGTATCAGTATTGGTGTCTGTATCCACACTTCACACACCTTTATAAAAGTGTGCTACCTTTGGCCCATGAATGGAAATACATTCAGAACCAGAATGAAGCACCTAGAGCCCTTTAGGTCTGCCTATCTTCCATTTGGGACCATTGCTCAGACCCTCCAGGATTTTGCGATTTCGCGATGTGCGAAAAAATCGCGAAATGAGCTGATTAGCGCGATGACCGCAAAATTGACCTTTTTTGCTGCTAAAAAAGGCCTCCAGCAGACAGCCACAAAAATGGTGGCATTTTATTGGCTGTACGTGTACACGTCACTACGTGGCGCTGTACAGCCTTAACCCCTTGACCGCAATCGGAATTCCGCTTGTGTGCTGGACATTCCGATCGCGGGTGTGGTCGTGACGAGCTCAGCTCGTCATGCGCACAGCGCGACCGCGCAGCATGACGAGCTGAGCTCGTCACGAGCATCGAAGGGGTTAATAGCTGCCTGCTGACAGAAAGACAAGAAAACGAAAGAAGTTCTTCACTGGCAAACTCTGTAAAGGCTATGCACTCTGCACATCATTTCGGTTCGAGCGTATGATCTTTCAATAAAATTCTTCTAGACAGGCTGAAGATGTAATGGAGGCGAGTTGCTGGCATTCCGTCGAAACTCGCACTATTGCTACTGAAGGGTCGGGGTGTGCAACACGGACGAATTCCCTCTCTGTCATTATGCTTAAATAAACAATGGTGGCAGTCAATCGACAGGCTGATCCTGACCTGAGATTTGCAGGATAATAGAAGGCGGAAACGCGTGAAAATAGCTTTCAATCAATCAGTGTCTCTCTCAAACCCGAGGTATTTTGTAATCCGCTGGGAGTATCCACATAGCTTTTGCCATTTTATTGCCACTTCTGTGCATCCCCTCTTTCTAGGAAGCGTGATGTCCTGCATACCGGAACATGCTTCTCTATTGCACCCGGTTTCCATTTATGTCCTTCTTTACACCCAAGAGCATAAAGTTTTGTGTAAAGGGCTCAATCTGCATGCTTGATCCCCCTCACAGCCTCTCAGCATCAGGAGGGGGGTGGGGAGGGGGAGGCTGAGAGACACCCTAAAGCTTTCAAGGCTATGGAAGAGAGCCCAGACCAGACGTGGGAGGGGACAGGGGGTCAGTGCACGCTACATGAGAGGGGACTGTGTGACTGCATCCAGTGAGCGAAGGGGGCAGTGTGACTGAAACCAGAGACTGACTGAAGCCAGATAGTGAAGGGGGTTGTGTGACAAACCAGAGAGCGAAGGGGTGTGACTGAAACCAGGGAGCGAAGGGGTCTGTGTGACTGAACCAGGGAGCAAAGGGGTTTGTGTGACTGAAACCAGGGAGCAAAGAGGTCTGTGTGACTAAAACCAGGGAGCAAAGGGGTCTGTGTGACTGAACCAGGGAGCAAAGGGGTCTGTGTGACTGAAACCAGGGAGCAAAGAGGTCTGTGTGACTGAAACCAGGGAGCAAAGAGGTCTCTGTGACTGAAACCAGGGAGCAAAGGGGTCTGTGTGACTGAACCAGGGAGCAAAGGGGTCTGTGTGACTGAAACCAGGGAGCAAAGAGGTCTGTGTGACTGAAACCAGGGAGCAAAGAGGTCTGTATGACTGAAACCAGAGAGCGAAGGGGTCTGTTTGACTAAAACCAGGTAGTGAAGGGGTCTGTTTGACTGAAACCAGGGAGCGAAGGGGTCTGTGTGACTGAAACCAGAAAGAGAAAGGGGCTGTGCGACTTAAACCAGAAAGGGAGTGGTGAAAGTGTTGCCCTGACAGGGCTGCATACATGGCGCTAGAACATCCCAGGGAGAAATCCCGCCCCCTCCTATGAGGTTAGGATTGGAGCTGTGGTTCCATAGAGTTGCAGAAACTTTAAACATGCCTATTTCAAAGTGGAATACTCTGCTAAAACAGGTTCCATTGATTTAAGGCTGAAAAGGAATGATTATGAGTAAAAAAACAGTGCCGCAATAATGCTGCAAAATGTTAATTTTTGTGCCGCTAAATTTCAATTTTTGTGCCGCTAAATTTGCAAATCTATGCCGCAATATCCTGGGGGTCTGCTCTGTTTTTATACCCCTCCTGCACATTGTGTGACATCTGACATCTTTACATTCCTGTTTCAAAGACTCTGACAAGGTTGCAATCCTGGTTCAAAAGCTACACATCAGAAGGACTAAAAAGTGTCACAGGTCTATAAGATCTGGGGCCTATTATGAGGGAACGGGTCAGAGTGGTGGGTATGTGTCTGCATGTGTATCCTTGCCAGTGCCTTTATGCTGTGGCTGGGTGTGTGCAAATCTGTGTATGCATGCGTCTGTGTATTTGGTGGCCTTTTGCTGATATATTTTCACCACGTCTGACATCTTGTGCCCCAAACCAATAATGTATGCGGAACAGAATAGCATTAATTTACACAGATTCATTTAAACAGAGAAAACAATTGGTGTAATACCAGAAGAAATTAATGACATTTATAGAAAAAGGGACAATAGAGATCCTTCTCCATAAGGTGTCTGCGCCTGTAAAGTCGGTGTAACCTGTCTACATTCTTTCATGCCTTCAATTATTGTACCATCCATGCACTTGTTCATCCCTGAACCCCTCCACGCACCCCCTCCTCACCAAGGAATTCTACATGCACCCAGTCACTCATCCATCCATCCATGAACACATTTACCAAACAGCCATCCGCACAACCAGACACACGTTGACCAATCAACGAAAAACACTTTCATATATGAGCCAGATCTAATGGCTTTGCCAATGCTTGTTGTATTTCTTCTCAAAGAAAAATGTTGCCCACTGTAGGAACCCATTTCCCTCTTCCCCACGAAATACATGACTGCTTCCTGCCCGTTTCCTTGTACTTCTGTCCTTGCGAGAAGATTTGCGAATGTTTCTAGGGTGAGGAACTATTTTAAAATTGATCGTGAATACCCATAAACCCAGAATAAATCCCATAGATATGACTTTAAACCTGGATTTGAATTCATGAGGCCGGAAAGTCAAGTATTTCTGCTTCTGTGAATCAGGGGTGGGAATTTACCATCACAAATATTTTTGTGCGCCTAAATCAGTCATCTTGTGGCATTTGGCAACAAACACCTCACAATATATCTATAAACGGAACCTTTTTTACCTTGAAAATCATCAGGCATGATACGTGGACTTGTGTGTGGTGGGGGGGGTTAAATTGCGCGAACTCGACCGGAAGGTATTGAAGCGCTTTACATGAGCACCTGTTACCATACACTTGGACACATGCATCTTGTGTAGACAGGGGGAAATTAAGTGATTTACCCAGAATCACAGGATGTTGAGCCAACGCCGAGGCTCGAACCTGCACATGCATCTTGTGATAGACACGGGGAGATTGTTATTTATCCAGAATCACAGGATGTTGAGCCGAGGCTCGAACCTGGTTCCCCAGCTCCAAAGTCAGCAGATCTGGCCGTAAGGCCACATCCTCTCCCCTAATTAGATTGGAGACTCGCTAACGACGACGGTCCGTAGGGGCCGCAAGTTCGTCTCGTGAGGGGAAAAAAGCAGACCACAACGGCTTCTCATGCAGAGCTCACTTCCTCAATATACTGAAGCCATAATGTTGGCAGATTGTGCATCTGTGACTCAGAGTACAGTCTGCGTTACCTTTGATACAGTGTGTTGGCACCTCTCTGCTGGACTGCAATATGTCTAATAATAACACAGCACTGGCACCTGTCTGCAGGGCGCTCCTACAGGGCAGGAGTGGCTACCTGCATGCCGCTTGTACTATTTTAAACAGTGACGCGTGGCAATTTAAAAAGAGTAACTCAGCATCCGAGCTTTCGACAGAATCTTAATAGTTTTTTTTGTAAAATGGCCTGTTTTTTTAAGCTACTAGAGATTAGTGACAGGTGGCGAAAAATGGAAGGAGCAGTCTGCGTAAAAATAGACTAATATGTATTTATTGTTGACATGGAAACAAGCCATACAAACCTGTACACAAGCTATTTTGGGAGAATAAATATAATATTGTTAGGCAAGTCACAGTTTCTGGCCAGCCTCCTATAGTCTAATTACCGGTTTGTTGGCTTCCACCTCTTAGTTATGGTGACCATAATTTTAAAGCTAAAAACCGGGACATTTCCCAAAAATAGAAGAAGGACTACAATTTTACTTCAACCCAGCGCACAGAATGACAGTGCTTCTTAGCAGAGAATTACAAAAGAGTCAGTAAGATCATACACAAAATGCAATTTTTAAAGCCAGTAGCATGCCTGTTAATTAAATTGCTTTCTTATAACAGCTGCTAACTATCCCTGCTTTGCACAACATAAAAAGATACCTCCTCCCGTTTTCAGCTGACCCTCTCTAAAAACCGGGACATGTTGGCTGCCCGTGGTCCACGAAGGGGACCCTCCTAAGAGGGCGGCCACCTTAGTGCCACATGAGGGCACACGAGTCAGTCCAGTTGTTAGGGACCCACTATGGGTCCGCGTGCCTCGTCACTTCCGGTAAGGGGTGGGCGGGGGATGCAGTATAAGTGCTTCTCCCCGCCCATCTGGCGGCCTCTTTGTGGCTGCCCGTTACGGTAATTCCTGAGGCGCGGCCAGTGCTGCCCCACGACAGTGAGCTGACAGATGGGAGGAGGGCTAAGGAGAAATGGGCCTCTCTAGGGCTTATAGTGGGGGGGGGGTGGCTTCCGAGCACAGCACCGGAGCTCTTGGGGGTCGGGTCTCGTCCTGACTGTAACAAAGGTCGGGCTGCCTGTTCACCTGAGGCTACGGTTAGCGCGCCTCTCTCAGCCTATGAACAGCCAGGTTTCCTGGACACAATATTATCGGATAATTATTTATTTGATGGTTTCTGTGTCCTGGGTGCCCTTGGGACCCTACGTGAGACGCCGGAATTAGAAGTTCTACCGTGTTCTCTGAAATCCCACCGACAGGTGCGGGGTGGAACCAGCCTGTCTCGGCCGCAAGTAATAAGTGGTGCACAGCAGCTACGTTACGTTGTGCCCTGTACATATATTTTATTATCAGTGCGGTGACATCAGCACAGCCACCACGAGCCCTGTTTAAGTCCATCCGACTGATCCAAACGTAGCACTCAGCACCAGAGGACCGGGGCTGTGCCTAGCGCTGTACCTCGGGAGCTGCACATAGGTCCAGGAGGGTGGGAATTGGTGCCCACCAACATAGGTGTAGTTAGGTGAGTCCCTTTGCATCTCAGAGGATGTAGCGCATGGTTGGAGGGACGGGATGACCATATGTTGTCTAGCATGCCGATTGTAGGTGAACGGAGGTACTTGCCATGCTTATGTAAAAGGTAGCGCAGAGCACGTAGCATAACGTTTTAAGCGATTAGCGCTGTATCACTAGCCAACCGCATATCCCGAAGTGGGAGGATTGGCCGCAGGGGTCGACGCGCGCGATGAGTTTTGGATTTAGATTTCATTTTGAACAGGTGCTAAGGTGGGGAAATACCTGGCAGTATTTCCTTGCGTGTAAATGCGTAATGACAGAGAAATAGTATCCCATTTCGGTGCGAGTAGTGTCAGCGCCTATTCAATAAATACTATCTGCACCTGAGGCACGTGATGACCAGGGGAAAGCAAGAGGGTAAATTGCAAGAATTCTCTAACAGATATTCGACTGTTGTTCAAATTAAGCGTGCCAAACGCCAGAGCTCCTCCATCATGTGGATGTCCGTACAATTGAGTGTTGTTATAATTTGACACTAATGATGTACTCACATCATAGGTTTACAAGGTATAAATATGACTTCGGTCTTTGAATATGGCACAGCGAGGGGCTCAAACATTTTAACCCAGCCACATAAGGTCACAGTGCATAGTCGACACAGGCTTTAAATTTACAGCCTTTGGTTTTATACCTCACTGGAGAAAGCTCCCACGGACTTTTATAAGTGCAGTATGGCATACTTATGCCAGATTGCAGCAGCTAGTTTACCTGTGCTAGATTGGACAGGGTGGTTTCTGGGGCGTGGCGCTTGTGACAGCTGGCCACTAGTCAGCGCTGTCTGTCTATTTAGAGATGACCACAACAGCAGGCAGTGATTAGTTCTACATACATCTCAATTCTGTTGCCTGATGCCCAAGCCATTCCATAGCCTTGGGGGAATGGAATAGATAGACTGAATCGCCGCACTTGCTCAAGTGTCAGGGTTAGTAGGTGATGTTACTGGGGGCTGCACGGCTGGAGCGTTGTGCGGAGCAGCCGGAAGTGGCCTCCTGCCATGAGCCCTGGCATCCAGTTACTCATGTGTCGGGGTTAGTAGTTGGGATGTTACTTTTACCGGCAGCACGCTGGTACTTTCCCTGCGTAAGGGATACATAAGCATCTGTTCCCTGTTTTGAACATACATATGCATGCAGTAAGTACTTAGATGCTAGTGGTCTACCCTCAGGGAGGGCTTTCCGCCACTGGGCGGCACTGCACCTTGTTTCGTTTTACTTTCGAGCACCAATCCCCACGTGCCTAATAATATGAATGGGTCCATCTGCGACATAACTGGCGATCATGTGCAACGCTCTAATCCTGGGCAGCTTCCGCGCACAGGAGTAACACCACGTAAGGGTAGTTTTATGAATTTACAAGACAGTGATGGAACTTCTGAGACTTATATTATACTTAATATACAATTGGGTATTGAATATTGCAGGGGGAGGAACTCTTACATATTTCTCCCCTGCCACATAAAGTCACAGTGATACACACTTTACATATTTGAACCTGGCATTATATTTACGGCCTTTTTGGTTTGAACCCACAATGCGTGAAAGTCGCCCCTGGACTTTCAATAAGTGCTGCCACGGCCTACTATGCTAAACCCAGCATCAAGTTTACCTGGCTAAACTTGACCGGGTGGTTCGGGTGTTCGGCACGTCACGTAATTTTCAACGCCGGCGCCCTGACAGCCTGCCACGAGGGCGCTGTCTATTTTAGAGATGACCACACCAACATGCATCGATCAATCCAATATACATTGAAATTCTTTGCCTGTTGCCCAAGCCATTCTTATAGCGTTGGTGGCCTGTTATAGTAGGTATTGTCACACTTGCACTAGCTCAGGGTTAGTAGTTGTGATGTTACTATGATTGGCAGCACGGCAGGAGCTAGGTGTGGGCCAAACTGAAGTGGCCGCCTGAGGTGAGTCCTGGCATATAGTTGCACGACTGTCCTGCAGCAGGGTGCAGCGAGTGAGGCAGGCGGGCCTACAGGGGGCTTGGGAGGTTCCCGGGAGGGTCTCTGTCATTGAAGGCCAAGGTAATGCACCGAGGAGGTGACAGGATAGAAGACGTACATTGTTTGGGGCTAAAATCCCAGCACATAATTTGTAATTCTTTGGTTTAAGGCCACACTGTGAGGAAGTTACCCATGGACTTTAATTAAGTGTTGCAATGGCCTGCCAATTGGGTTGGGTAGGCAGGGATGCAGCGGCTTCCCAGAAGAGCCTTATTGGGTGAAAAGGAGCACAATGAGGAAGGCCTGGGACAGAGACTGACATGGTTTGGGGCCACAATCTCAGCGAACAGCTTCATATCTATCTAAACTGCAGCTTTTTATTTTTTTATTTTTTATTTTCCAAAACCTTTATTAACAAATTCTGCATAGACAAAATACAAACTTTATCAATTTAGAGCATCATACATAACCCGTTGTTCACTGAATTATACATCAGAAGGCAATCACATTCAGATAGACTCGTTATTCCGTACTGCACGACTATGGCACCGTGAACAGCATTTTGCAAAGAAAAGCGCCACAGGGAGAGGAGCAGTCCCAGTCGGAGGGAAAGATGGTGTTAGGGAAAAGGGCAATCACGGTCCAGCACCGGCGCCCGCCGCGGGCATAGTGCCGGCGGGGAGCGAGGGAGAGGCCGCCCGGCTCGTCTGAGGATGGGAGTGGAGGTACGACACTAGGGGACCCCATATATCAGATGGGCGGGATCTTGCAGGCAATAAGTCGCAAAATTCAGATAGTAAGGTCTGACATCGCGAAGCATCCTCAAGCCAGTGGGTGAATTTAGGCGCCGGTCTACGGCCCCAACACATAGCCACCCTGCGCCGGGCGAGGACGAGCAGCATCGCGATCAGGCGGCGTGAAGCATCCGGGCAGAATTTAACAAAGCCCAGCAGGCACAACGGGGGGTCAGGCCGAACCTGCGCAGCAGTGATCTCAGATATGGCGGCACACACCGCCAGCCAGAAATCCGATACCCTAGGGCACAACCACGCAAGGTGAGTAAAATCTGCGGCAGGGGCGGAGCACCGCATGCATCTATCGTGGGGAATAAGTCCCAGCCTATGTAGCTGAACCAGAGTGCGATACAGCCTGTGCAAATATTTAAAATGGATGAGACGAAGGCGATAGTTGGGAGATAGCCTCTTCGTCTGATTACAGCAATATCGCCAATCTGCTTGTGCTATGTCCATGCCCAACTCTTCGCCCCATGCCGCGCGTGCACGGTCGGTGGAGATGGAGGTGGTCGACAGCGTTATGGCGTATAATTTAGTTACCAATTTGCGAGGAGTGGGGGACGTGTATATGTAGTCAAGAGCCGGCATTGAGGATGGGGGTTGGGGAAACGTGGGGTGCAGCGTCTTGCAGATAGCCCGCAGTTGGTAAAAGAGCAGTGTGTCCATCGGGCCCGATGAGGCTGGAGGGGAATAAAAAGTGTCACCGGGGTAAAGGTCCGCCAGAATCGTCAGCTTCATACGGGCAGCATGTTTGGCCATGCCTGTGGGTTGGAGAGGGGGGAAGGCAGGGTGTCGCACAATAGGCATAGCGTTAGCCGATAACGACGGTGCATTAGATAGACGGCGCAATCCCTGCCAGGCCCAATGCAGTGTCTCAACCGTGTTCACCTCGGCACCCGGGCGACACTTCGGGGCGAACAGGGCGGTAGTCAGTGGCCAGGGAGCCGCCAGGTCAGCTTCAACCGCCACATGCGGCTGATAAGGGGTGGGGTGAATCCAGAAATGTAGGAAACTGGCCTGGGCACTTAAGGCATAGAGTTTGAAATTGGGAGCGCCCATACCGCCCGATGACATTGGGAGAGTCAGGATGTCATATGCAATCCGCGGCTGTTTGCCCGCCCAGACCAGAGAAATGATCAAAGAGCGGATTTTGCGAAAGAAAGGTGCAGTGAGAGGTATTGGAATGTTTAAGAAGAGATAAAGGAATTTCGGGAGGACCACCATCTTGGCAATAGCTATGCGACCCGCCAGAGACAGGGGGAGTCGGTTCCAATGGGGTATTTTAGATTCCAGCCAGTCCACTGCGCGCCCGAAGTTGGCCCTCCAGAGGTCGTCCAAGTTCTTGCTCAGCCATATTCCCAAATAACGGGTGGGACCAGAGGCCCAGACAAAAGGAAAGTCCGGAGTGAACGGCGTGGTGGCATCGGTAAGAGGGAACAACACTGACTTGCTCCAGTTCACCTGGATACCAGACAGTCCACCAAATCGAATTATTTCACGGACTAGGGGGCTGAGGTTATCTTGGGGATGCCGGACATACAGCGTGATGTCATCGGCATACAAGGAAACCAAGAGGGCGTGGGATGCAAAGCCAATACCCTTCTGAGTATGGTGTTGCCGGAGCCGGGCCGCAAGCGGCTCCATCGCAATCGCAAAGAGCATAGGGGAGAGCGGGCAACCTTGTCGAGTGCCACGTTCAATCAGTATGGGTGCTGATACCTGACCATTAATTCGTAGGCGGGCAGAGGGGCGAGTGTAAAGAAGAGATATCTTACGAATGAAAACGTTACTGAAACCTAGGCGCGGTAAGAGAAAAAAGAGGAAGGGCCACTCCAGCGTATCGAATGCCTTAGTGGCATCGAGTAGCGCGGCAACCGCGGGGAGGTTAGGGTTTATTTGATGAAGGACCGAAAATATAGTGCGAAGATTATGCGAGGTGGCACGGCCCGGAATGAAACCGGACTGATCGGGGAGGGCGATAAGGGGCATGAGGTGGAGAAGACGGGAGGCCAATAACTTAGCGAAGATCTTATTATCGATGTTAATTAAAGAGAGGGGGCGATAGGAGTCCCTACTGTCAGCAGGATTGTCCGGCTTGAGGAGTAGCGTTATCATTGCCTCGCGGAGTGACAACGGAAAGAGGCCTGTATCGAAGGAGTCGTTATACATGGCGGCCAAATGTGGCACCAGATGCGCGGCAAAAGCCTTGTAGAACGAGGCGGGTAGGCCGTCCAATCCTGGAGCCTTATCGCTGGGTAGACTATTTATAGCCGCTAGTATCTCCTCCTTAGAGAAGGGCTCATCTAAAAATTCACGATGGTGGTCCTCAAGCCACACCAGCGCAAGGGTATCGAAATACTGTTCAAAGGCCTCGGGCGAAGGAGAGGGGCCCGCAGCGTAGAGTTGCGAGTAGTAGTCCATAAAGCGGACCTGGATTTCTGCAGGGGAGGTGGTTCTGGCAAGACCGCCATCCCGAAGAGCCGCGATGTACGACGCCGCCCGGGGGACGTAGAAGATTGGCCAGGGTCTTGCCGGGTCGATCGCCCTCACCGAAGCGACGGGCTCTGGCCTCCCTACCCAGAAAAGAGAGTTCCCTGTCGGCCTCCGCAACGAATTCAGAGTGCTTAGCACGCAATATCGCAAGGGTCTCTGACCTGGGGTGGGCAGCATATTCTACATCCAGGGCCTTAATCTCCGATTCGGTCCTGTCCAATAACGCGCGGATGGAGCGGAGGACGCCTGCCTGTTTGGAGATGCACTCGCCTCGTACAACTGTTTTAAAGCCTTCCCACAGGATGGACGGGGATTCCACCGAGCCGACATTTAAATCAAAGTAGTTAATAATCACAGTTTGGATCTCATCGCTAAAAACAGAATCACGGAGGGCATTCGGAGGGAGCCGCCAGGTGAATGAACGCTGTGGGGAGTTGGGGGGGCAAAGACAGAGCTGAACGGGAGCGTGGTCGGAGAAAGTGCGCGCCATATGGTTAACAGAAGTGAGCCAAGTGAGGACATCCAGTGAAGTAATCCATAGATCAATACGGGACCAGCAACCCCGGGCTCCGGTGACGCACGTGCCCTCACGGGCATCAGGCCACATGTGCCTCCAGGCGTCATATAACGAGTTGTCCGTAAGTATGGACTGAAGGAGAGCTGTAGAGCGAGGGTGCGATGAGTGTGAGCCAGAGCGGTCCTGGGCCGCGGAGAGAGTAATATTGAAATCTCCACCGCAGACGAGGGCCGCCGGGCCCAGGGAAGAGATGAGGTGCCATATATGTGTGAAAAAATCGGGGTCGTCCGAGTTAGGGCCATAGACAGCAGCAATCGTCACTGGCTGGGACATCAGGGAAGCTTGCAAGATAACATACCGTCCGTCCGGGTCCTTGAATACCTGAGTAGTCTGCCAGGGGAGCCCCCTGCGTATCAGAATGGAGACTCCCCTAGAATAAGAGGAATAGAAAGAAGAGTGCATATCCCCCAATAGCGCGACTGGAGTCTGGTAGCTGTTTCGGGCAGCAGATGGGTTTCCTGCAATAGGCAAACGTCGACCCTGTGACGCTGTAAGTGAGAGTGAATGAGCCTGGCCTTACGGTGATCATTCAGACCACGGATATTCCAAGTCCAACATATGGTGTCAGTCATGGTACTCTACACCTGAATAAAGCTAGGACGCAGAGCAGGGGGCCAGATAGCAGAGCGAGCCAATGTAAGCGCTGGGATAACCAATACCCGACCAGGAGGGGAACAGGACATTCGCCAGAAGCAGATAGTGGGGCCAGCCAGTAGCCAGCCATTCGAGAAGGCCCAACCTTGGAGGGATCAGCAAGTGCGCTAAGAGCAAAAAGGGGAGGAAAAACAGTGCCATCCAGGAGGAAGAGGATATCGTGAACAGTCGTGCAATTTTGAACATGACTAGCAGTGGCGTGATGCATTCTTATGAGAAACAGAGAATGAGGACAAAACAACAAAACGATCCCCATAGAATAATAAACAAAACCCACGAGAAAACCCCCCCCATCCCGACCCAGCCCGCCGCACATAACGCAATCTGAAAACCAATTCCTGGCAAGTCAATAGCATACAGAGTGCAGACGACCACATTCCCGAACACCCCCCCCTCCCGACCCCCCACCCTCCCTACTTGAGACCTCCCGAACACCCCCCACCCCGCACCCACACCAACCCCCAATCAGGCTGAGATACCACCCACACCCACCCCAGGAACCCGCAACTAGGAAGGAAACAGTGAGCAGCCAACAAGGGAATTATCCCGTGGGGGCATGGCAGCGCCCAGCGTACACCCCTGCCAATAAGACAGGGTGGCCAAGCCTACGTGGTCAAGCAGACAACAAGTAAATACACCCAGAATACAGAAGTGCTCCGCCCAGTCTCAAGCTTCGAACATCAGTGCCAGTGGGGGCACGGAGGACCCGCAGTGCCCAGGATCAGCCAAGAGTCCGATCAATTAACATCGCCCACAAACACAGAGATCTAGTCAATCTTCAGGTCAGTCATTGTCACTGAGTGGGGCCTCGGAGGCGGCCCGGGAGCCTGCAGGAGAAGAACGATCTGGACGGTCAAGCTTCTTAGCGAACACCAACGCCTCCCTAGGATCCGGGAAAGTGAGTGTCTTGGAGCCCTGACGGATTCGTAGCTTGGCTGGATAGGCCAGAGAGTAGGAGATGTCGTGTTTCTGAAGGAGTTTCTTGGCAGGCAGGAACTCACGACGCGCCGCCTGGACAGCCTGAGTGTAGTCGGGGTAGAACGAGAGGGAATTGCCCTGGTGGCGGATCTCGCCTTTCTCTCTAGCCGCCCTGAGGATGGCGTCCCGGTCCCTAAAGTTCAAGATCTTCGCGATAATGGGGCATGCCGGCAGGCCCGGGGCAGGGCGAGGACCAAGGGAACGGTGGGCCCGCTCCACGATGAACTCGGGCGAGAGGGCATCTCCGAACAGCTCGCGGACCAGCTGCTCCATGAAATCCTCCATACGGGATATGTTGGTGGACTCTGGCACACCCGTGATGCGGAGGTTGCTCCTCCGGGAGCGCGCCTCCAAATCCTCATTCTTATTGCGGATTACGGCCAGGAGTTTGTCCATGTGTAGCAGTTTCTGCCGATCCTGGGTGGCCGCATCCTCCACGTCCGACACTCTTGTTTCCACGTGAAGCAGCCTAGCGTCATGCGTGCCCACCCGGGCCTTCACATTGTCCAAGCGAGTTGACAGTTGGTCTAGCTGGGCCGCGATGTTGGTGACGGTGGATTTTACATCCAGCATGATAGCTTTCAGGTCGTCTTCGCGAGATTGAGGTGAGTCGGGTGGCGACGCAGAGTCTTCCCCTTCCACTCCGCCACCCTCCTGGCGCGTCTGGCGCCGTAGGTCAAATGTGAGTCTGGGCTGCTTGGGATCCGTTCGACCCATGGCGATCAGGCAGTGAGGAGCAGACCCAAGTGCGACGGGGGGCAGTCAGGCCCAAATGACGACGAACCAGCGGGGCAGGTGTGATGTCCAGGCTCAGGAGTGACCAGCGCCCGCACTCGTGGACACGATGGCAGAGTGAGTAGCAGGCTCGACAGTCGCGGGCCAGCCGCCCGAACCCCCGACCACCAGCACAGGAATAAGGTGGCAGAAGCCGGCGTACCAGTGGTAAGGTAAGGCGGCGCCCCCTCGGTACCCACAGTCAGTGTGGAAGGCCGCCGGTGGGGGTCCCAGGATGAAGGACCGCGCCAGACCGGGGAGAAGCACCACCCGGAGGTCGCCAAGCAGATTAGGTGGCAGCACGTTAGCAACGCACGGAGGAGGGCTCACAGGAGTGGTGCCAGGCAGAGGAACAGAGAGCCGAGCCCGGCGGTACAACTAGCGGGCACAAAATGGCGGCCACCCGGTCCGAAACGTTGAACGGCAGCAAGCTGTTGGCAAGGGGGGGCCCAGCCGGTGCGGCGCCGCTAAGTCCGCCCCCCCAGGGGTTCCAGGGGCAGGTGTGGCAAGTCAGCAAGTCCAGGCACGGCGGGCCGGCGTGGAGCCAGAGCCACAGTCGGGCGTCACTCCCAGCAACAGTGTCCAGGCAGTAGTAGGCCGGAGAGGCTGTAGGCCAGGGCCCAGCCCACCACAAAGAGGGCGCCCGGCTCGGGGCAGCAAGGCTCCGTATAGGCCGTGGGACCGGCGTCCAAGGCCCAGCAGCAGCCCCCGGGAGCTAGGGGGGGGGCGAATGCAGCGAGGAGTCGCGGGGGCGCACCGCCCCCTTCGCCAGGCCCGGAGAAGAAAGCCGGGGCCGCAAGTGTAGGGAGGCAGCAAATGGCGCCCAGGCCTGGCGGTACAACGGGTGCGCCCCCAGCCCCGCCACAGAACGCCCCCACGAGAAACAACACTCACCGGAGCAAGCAGGCGAGCGCTCACCGGCAGAATCCGCAGCCGGCGCTCGGACCCCCGTCCGGTCCCGGAGAACAGCCCAGGAGTCTTCAGCAAGGTTGGGCGGACCAGGCCCCGGGCAGGCTCAGCAGCGTAACTCTGCTCCCCGATGCCGCAGAGAAACAGGAGCGGGCTCGGTCTGCTCCCAGAGCGCTGGCGAGGAGCAGCAGTAGCGTCTTGGGCGGTAGCAGGTAAGATTTCTGCAGGATTTTTGCGGATATTGCGGCTTGGCCGGCAGAGCCCACTCAAGGTGCGGCCATCTTGCAGCCGGCTAAGCCACGCCCCATCTAAACTGCAGCTTCATCTGGTCTGGGGCCAAAATCTCAGCGAACAGTTTTGCTCATTGTAAGTTTCTGTGGCGGAGGGTATGCTGCCACGTTTAACCACATGCGGTTGTTCCAGTTCCGGACTAGTGGGGAGCAGGGCTAGGGGGTCAACTGTGTTTACCTCCTCGGTGCTGTTTTTCAGATCTGCTGGTTCTTTCTAACCTCGTTGGCTGCTCACAGCATCCGAAGTCTCGTGAATTTGCCTGTCTGGTGTCCTCCGCAGGGGCGGGCGATTTCTTTGGGGGCTTAGCCTTGCAGGCTACCCTGCGCCCTGGTTTTAACAGACTAAGATACGCGTTGAAATTTGTGGCAGGCATGCGCCAAGAGATGGGTCTTCCGATACATCTGTACCTGGTTTAGTATCCTGGCTACGGAGTGGCTGCGGGACACTCTGGTGTTTGAGGTGGTTAGCCGGTTGGCAGGCCTTCTAGATGTGGGTTTCTAGCTCGGGCATGTCCAAGTAAGGGTTCAGGTGCCAGAAGTCTGCCCTGGGTTACTCTTGGTCACAGGTTCAGATCCTGGTAGGTCCACTTAGAATTTCATCCTGCTGAGGTTGATAAAACAAGTACCATTGAGTGAGTAACAATAAACATGTTATGCAGCGCCAAGATACCATGGGATGAACGTATTCAAGCCACTTGCGGGGGTCAGGTGGGATCCCAGGACATTACACTGGCTATACATGTGCAGAAGGATACAGTGCCATGAGCAGCGTTTCCTCTGCTCCCGATGGGCTATCAGGGGTTGTCTTTCTAGAAATGGGTGTGCTGCGTCTCCTAGGAGGCCTGGCCCTCGCGCTCCAAGAGAGGGTATTGTCAGTTGCATGCTGACAGCTCGCCTCTTACCTTGGTTCAGGTAGAGCAGATATTGAGGCATCGTTACAGTGTCAGGCATTGCGGGTTATGGCAAGCTTTCTGTAGTCACTCTTCCTGGATGGGCAGCATCAGCAGCTTGCAGGGCGGGCCTGGAGCGGAGCGCATCATGCAAGTGGGACTGGGTATCCCAAAGTTTAACGGTACTTCCGTCCGTAAGCCAACCAGGGAGAGAATCATGTTCAGTGTGAATTCTGAGTTACCGAGGGCAACCCTGTGAGGTAAAGACAAATATGTGATTGTGCAACGCGCACTCAGCAGTAAAGCAAGCTAAGTTTCAGCATAATCCTGGTATACCGTCAGTGAAAAACGTAAGGTTATGGGCTACACACGAATAGGCACTTTCTGTCAGCTGGGGCGTGAGGGTGCCATTCCCAAGAGGGTGCGGTTTGCCTTGATAGTGCTGAAATGGAGGGGATGGAGCACTAATACGGACAACTACCAGAGCACATTTTGCAGTCATAGTTAGGAGGGTGCATGTACATTACTCATAGGTTTACTCCATGTCCCCTGATCAAAATTGATTGTATGTTACCAGTTGCTCCAGTTAAGCGAATTTCCCTTGGGAGTTGGCAGCTAACACTGGGACTGCAATTTTGGTGGTCAGCCGGTTGGCAGGCCTTTTAGATGTGGGTTTCTAGCTCAGGCATGTCCAAGTAAGGGTTAAGGTGCCTGAAGTTTGCCCTGGGATACAAGTTCACAGGCATTTGGAGCGGCAGAACCGAAAGGGGCTTTGTTCGACCTCTTGGTCACAGATCCTGGTAGGTCCACTTAGCATTTCATCCTTCTGAGGTCGATAAAACGAGTACCATTGAGTTGAGTAACAATAAAATTGGGTAAATTCTCCCACCCTATAGCCTTGGCTGGCAGCCATGCAGGTTGTGGAAGTTGTCATCCATCGAGTGGGCTACGGTCCAAAAATTGGGGGAAACTCTGGGTTAAAGCACAAAAGGGCTGCAAAAGATTAAATAACACCTGGCATTCCCAGTATTAAAAAAAGGGCAGGTATTTATACATATGGTTCCCCTCCGGTTCACTGTCTTGTTTGCTCCCTGGTGTACTAGCAGAAGTTTGGGAGGGCAAGGCGTCACCTAGGGTGGTGACTGGCTGAATTCGAGGGACATGCTCCGACAAGCGCTATACACAGATAACTGGGTGAGAGGAAGTAAGGCGGGCTTGATAACTCTTACTTCTACCCGCATTGGCACATCTTGTCAGGAGTGGCTCGTCAAAGGTATTGCTCTTCAGCCAGGCAAGGTAACATCTAACCAACACCAAACTAATGGTCATCCTGGGTGCATATACACTCGCTGGGGGTAAGGACACCAGGGTGGCAACACAGCACCGGTTGGAAGGTGCCATTATACTAAATGGGGGGGGGGCCAGGTCGATCCTACTATGTCTCTCCTTTTCAGGGCAGCACTGAAGGGCTGGGCGAGGCAAGTGCCCCGGATACTGGGTCCCCCTTCGAGTGTCAGATTCGGCAGGACATGCTTGCAGGTTGGGCGATGGGAATCCCAAGGCGTTTAAGGGTACAGCCGGCCGTAAGCCACCCTGGAGAGGGGTAGTGTTATTTTGCAGGCACTGGAACACCTCCTGTAGAAGCAGTGGCACGGGCGGGGGGGGAGGCTCCCCTCCCATCACTGTGGTCTGACACCTGGGAAGCAATTATTCGACTTTCCAGGGTAGGAGGGTCATGCTGCCTGAATTGAATTCCTCCTGGTGCAAGTTATGCAACCATTGGCATGTGAGTTTGATGGTCAGAGATACCCAATGTAGTAGGGGAGGGGCCCGGCCAGGGGTTGCCATGGAAAACTCACGCAGGAGAATTAAGAGTGCCAGGTGTAGAGGCCCTGAACAGAGGGGTTTGGTTTTATCAGGCATGGCCGGCCGCATACTAAAGTCCACAGGGAGTTTTAAAAGGATGGGGGCACCTGTCCAGAAGGGCCATGCTGGCCTCCGGTCCAGTATGGGCTTGAACTTGTTTTGCAGGACCTGGGTCAGGCCCTCGAATTATCAGGATGTAGGTAAGAATGCCTACCTTGGTGGGGGGCCCTGGTTGTGACGGTGGCCACACCCAGAGCTGTGGCGGAGTTACAGGGCAATCCAGAGGCTGTAAGCTACAGATGGGTACCCTCTGCAGGAGCACAACAAGGGTGCAAAAGCCAAGTGTACCCAGGGATGTCCTAGCGTTGTCCCCTAGAAGAGCGACGGCGCCCCCTTAGACCTACTTGCGGTTGTGGGCCTGAGCAACCGGGGGCTGCCTGGAACGCTCCGCCCCCCTTTTGGGGGCGTGAGTAAGGGCGTGGACTGGCGGTCCACCGCTGGGAGGGTTGGCCCCTCCCAAAATTGGTAAGCACCGATTGGCGACGGCCACGGTGTAACTTGGCTCATCAGGCGGGCAGGCGGCGTAGGGGGGCTTGCCTGCCCTTGGATCGCCCATAAGATAACCCACCATGTTGGCATATTTGTTATGCAAATAAACCTGCAGCAATTATCTCCACAAACAATGTGTCGTGTGGTTTATTTACTGATGATATTGCTGTATGTGGTATGGGGAGTGTTGCCGATATTGGCACTATGAGCTTAATTTCCTAAAATCTGCCGGGACAGCTGGCGAAAAACCGGGACTGTCCAGGAAAATCCGGGACGCCTGGTCACCCTAGTCTTAGTAGTACTAGGTTGGTGAGCTTGCCTACCGCTGATGCCTAGGTTACCTGCCTGCACAGAACACTTACACATTAGATACAGAGGGCCGTCCTCACGTGCCTTTTTTATGTTCTCGTAAATTTAATTTAGCTACCTGAGGAAATAAACTGCCAGAGTAGGTTTAGAGTACCAGATTTACAGAACCAGTGGTCTTCTGTACTATTCCCATTCGCAAACCCTGGATGTGCAATTTGCACACAAACTGGTTTGCAAATGGAAATGTAGTTCGAGATGCATCTTATGTACTAATCAGTCTCCTGGCAAATTGTCCATTTATAGTTCTGTGACTTGTGGAGACCTAAAAGCTGACGCTTGGTGCCAAAAAATTGTTGACATTTTATTTTAGAAATCACTGAGTATGTTTTACTGCTTAGGTAATGAACTCAACGGCAGCCATCTTGTTGCTTTATTTTTTAAGCTTTAGCTGTCAAGACCAGTCAAAGTCCAAGGACATTGCGACTCTCCCAACTTAGTCCACAATTACAATGGAATAGCCATGAACATCTTAGTTGTCAACCGCATCAGACTGGTCTTATCAGCTAAGAAACATAATGAATATTTGTTAAAAGTAGAATAAGACCATAGGTTCGCTTTGTATTTCTTAAACTGAACTGTTGTGTTGTGTAAAACGTTCATCTGTCTTTAATCTATTCAGAGAACGGCTCTGAGCCTTTTTCCACCGAGGATCAGATGTCTTCTGTGAGCTGCTCAGGTGCAAAAGACGTTGATTTTAGCTATGGCAATCTTGACTTGAGTTATGTGCCCAGCCATGATTAATCACAATCTAAAATACCGTCCCTGCTAAGTCCACAGAGGAAAAATGGAGCCAGCTCTTAAGTTATCACAATATTTTTTGATGAATGAGAACTAGAGCGCAAATAACTCACGCTGTCACCGCTGCCTGGCTCTGGCTGCAAGACCCATTTCCTTAAGCTGTTAAGCTTCCATTATTGCCTCCCTGGACGCCAACTATTATGTTGGGGACTAAATCAATATGATGCATTGGAGGCCTGTGCTGAACCGGAAGCTGCGTTTCTCAAAGTGTGATTATGGGGGATCCTTTAATGTGAATGCTGATTAGAGATGTCAGCATATCAAGCTTTAACAGGGTGAAAGAAAAATATGTTAAAATGCTTGAACCTTACTTTGCAAAATCAAGTTTATACCCTGAGACATGGTGCAGACGGCTAATGGCATGGTGTGTGTGTCACATGCAATTAATACAGCTGTTGAACACTATTCTATATAACAAATCAGACAAGGTTGACCTGAGTGACATGGATTGTCATTTAGAGGTTGGCAGAGTGGGAGGACTGCAGTACATCAGTGGTGTTCCCCCCACCCCGCCATCAATTCTGACCTGAAGACTAATCAGCCATAAGTTCGGCAGGTCATAATGGCAGTCGTCCACCATGTTTAGGAAAATAACCAGGTGCGCAGACAAAAATTTCTCTTGTTTCAGGCTAATTGATTTTTGTTTTTCAAGATTAAATTCCAGCTTTCTGTCGAACAAGTGCACCTAGCATGGTGCTCGCTTGGGTCGGCTTCATTGACTTCAACAGGCCAGTTGCTGCAGAAGATCCTTAAAGTATGGCTGGTGATTTTCTGCTGGGAACTCAGAGACGATGGCCTTCTTTGACCTGGGGGCCTCACAGAATGTCTGGCACACTTTAAATGCAACCCTTTATGCCTACAAGCTGATAGCTTGCAATTGTAGATATCATGTTTGTCCCAACACCAGCGATAACTACTGTGAGATGTCTGCTCAACATATAAGGTCCTCAGATTGTGTCTGAAACATGTCAATAAGTGGACCAGTCAAATATCTATTGGAATTGAGCTACAAATATGTCTTCTGGCCGCTTTGGAGTGATGTTGGTAACTGGAAACCTTTGGGAGATTTTGATTCAGTGTTGGGTGAGCTTGACAGTTTTCTGTGAATAATGCTCCTTTATGGTTGGCGGTGCCCACCTCCCAGGGCTGACACAAGGATGATGGGTTTAAATACTTGGAAAAACTGCAACTGCTGGCTCATTTCACTGCTTGGCTTATAGTATAGGATGTTCAGTCTCGAAAGTCTCTCTATTATCTTGGTAATTGTAGCATATTGATGTGATGAACAGTAGGACCCTGGTGGTTCTGTGCAGTCTCTGAACAGGAACTACGTTAGATGTGGGGGAGGTATTAGGGTGTGGTCTAGGAAGTATGAACGTAAAGGGCAGAGTGTGAATGAATTTTGGGGAATAAAGATATGCTAACTGCAGCTCCTGTGTGTGACATAATCTATATTGAATATTCAAGGCCTTGGGAAGAGGCTACATCTGGCGACGAGTAGGGGCTACGTGCTCGTGGGAAAAGACAAGACTGCTCTCTCTGAAAGTTTGTAACAGTACCACAAGCTGCTCGTGCGTGCTGTGTGTGGCAGAAATGATTCACAACAGTCTGCTACGGCACACGTGGAGTGAAAGCCCCACTCTAGCCCATACATGGACGTGGAAGCAGTCAAAGGCCCTGCAGCAGAGTGTATTCAAAGCTCCCGCCAACACCGCCAGTGAGGTTGTCGACAAAGACGTTGCACTTTTTCCACAACATACAGTGACTAGGGAGCAGCCTTAAGCAGTGCATTGCTCTGAACGTACCAAAATTACAGAAGTGGCCTGAACTCTGCATGGTGACACATGCATGTGCGTCCTGAGAAATGGAATTGATCAAAGAATGTGCGACACACGCTTGAGAGGTGCAACAACCAATTCCTCGCTGAAATATCAGCATAGGCCAAGAAAGCAACTATCCAGACAACGTAAAAAAGTAACATTAGCACTAATATAGTGCAAGAGACAGAAAGCAAAAGAGCATACTCACATTCATAAGCGATTGGAGAGTACTGCACCACATGCACCTGCACGTGGTTGGCAATTGCAGAGCTTGATGAGTCACACTGCGCAGTGCAACAAGTTGAGAGTCATGTGCTGACACTATGGCACAAGAAAGGAATGCAAAGTACAATGCAGCAGCGTTCTTAAAGCCACCACCGCTAATCGACACAGCCAAGAAACAAAACATTGGTGCCAGGTGGGCAGCGTGGATTGAAACATTTGATGACTTTGTAGATGTGCTTGAGGAGGAGGATGATAAGAAAATCATCAAATATTTGAAAATCTGGCAGGGGATGGAGTGACAAAAGTGCTAAAGAAAGTTCCTCATACTTGTCACAACATTGTACCGAAAAGTGAACACACATACACATATACAGATACATTAGAAGTGAACACACCTTCATTTCCAGCTCCAGAGCTTGAGCCTATGCCCCCGTTGCCTGATGATGGTGGACCTTAACCTCTCCGGATAACCCGGGCTGGCAGACCAGTGCGAGCTCCTCACAGACTGATTGAAGAAATGTAATTTAATTGATGCCTGACACTTTTTGTTTAACAAGGGGGGATGTGTAGCATACTAATTTGATGCGCACTAGGACCCTGGTGGTTCTAGGCAGACTCTGAACTGGAACTAAGCAAGATGTGGGGACAGGAGCGGCCCATGCAGGTAAGAGCAGTGGGGTGGTGGGGCTGGGTGGGGGGGATTTCGACTGACGACGACGAGGGAAAATTAATCATTTATTTAATTTTTCCTCATGGTCGTCTGTCGAATCCTCCTCCAACCTGGCCCCACTGCTCATACCTGCATGGGCCGTTCCTGTGTGGGGTAGGTGTTAGGGTATGGTCTAGGAAGTATGATGTAAGAGGCAGAGTGTGGATGAATTTTGGGGAATAAAGATATGCACAAACTGTAGCTCCTATGTGTGGCGTATTCTAAATTGCATGCTCCAGGGCTGGGGAAGATACTACAGTAATCAACACTTTGAGACACTGGGAGATGGCAGAGTAAAATGGGTGATTGGTTTGCTTTGAAGGGACTCCTAGTGCATCACAATAATCGCCCAACCTGATTTCATGGCTCTGTCTAGAATGTTATACCCTAGAGGTGAGAGAACAACAGAGAGTTTAAACAGGTTACCATGTGCAAAACAGTCAAATCTGTAGTCCTGCATGAGAGCAGATATGGATGTGGAATTGGAATCTGCAGACCTAGCGTTAAGAGGGCAACATTGATATGATGAGTACGTAATAGGTCACTAGAATGCGAGATGGTGTTGCATCTGAATTTATATGGACATATTGATCTCAGGTTCTAATTTGGGCGTCTAGCTATGGAAATAGTGGGAATGGTGTTTGGGCAAATTATTGAATTAAAAATCTTGGGAGACAGAATTATCGGAAATTAAATATTGTGACACAAATATTGTGATGCACAAATATAATTGACAAGAATATAATTTTTAGAGGTAAGTAATGTAGTTGTAAATAATTTCAAAGTTTTTAATATCGTTTTCACTATTTAAAAATATTGTTTTTTAATTATTTTAATGTGTTTAGTTGAAATATTAATTGTATGTGTTATTATTGTTTATATAAATGTTATTAATTGTTTTTAAAATACAGATTGTAATTTTAAGTGATATAGTATTTGTTATTAATTTTCAATAGTAATTTATAGTGTTGTAGCGGGTTGTTGGGTTTTTAGGGGGATAGGGTGGGAAGTTAATGAGGTAGTAATTAATTAAGAATGTTTAATAAATGACATTTAATTATATGATTGATATTTGTTATGCAATTTATGTAATGCTTATTTATTTTTGTTATAAGTTATTTGTGGGATGCTAGATTTGTAGGAGTATAGTGTAGGAAGTTAATTAAGTAATAATTAATTAACAATTAAGTATTAATTGTTAAATAATTATTCAATTGATGTTTAATTATGTAATTTATGGAATACTTATTTATTTAACTTTTATTTTAGTTGTGTAATTCCAGGTTTATTAGTGGTGTATGGTGGGAAGTTAAATAGGTAATTATTAATTAACAATTTACTCTTAATTGTTAATTATTTAATTAGATTTTTAATTACGTAATATATGAAACACTGTTTTATTTTGCTTATATTTTAGTTGTGGGATGCTAGGTTTGTAGGGGTATAGGATCGGAAGCTAATTGAGTAATAATTAACTATAAATTATTATTTGTAAATTCATTATTTAATTGAAATTAAAATATGTATATTGGTGAGTGGATGCCACATCATTCCAGGCATAGAGATTTAGAAATATTTTTCGGCTGTGTGGGACAGAGGGTCACGAAGGTGGCACCAGACTACCTGTATAACAGGTATATTTTGGCTTAGGTTGATTGGTAGAACTTGAGAGAGGAATGTGTCACTCAGAGCTCATCTGCCTCTGTACAGACACTACATCTTCGGGAGATGCAAGTTTTGTGAATTTGCAGATACCTTCATTATGATCATAGAAAACATGTATAAAGTAGGGGAGGAAAAATAATATTTGTAGGTTTGTATAGGACAAGGAACTCTTATTAAAATTAAGTTAAAGTGATGCGGAACAGGTATGGGGCAAGGGCCTGGACAAGAGCTTGCTCCAGCTATTTCTTTAGAGGAGTAGTTGTTATATGCTCCTGGAGTGTGCTTCCTTGCTTGTTGAGAAGTATTGTAAATACTAATGGGATATTATTATTTTGTCATTGAACATTTATTTTGTATATTTGATTGAAGGGCAATGAGCATGTTTCAATGATCCATTCATCAGCCAACTGAATGAAAGGATTAGGGTTAAGGGATTGCTTGCAGTAGCAAGAAATGATTGTTTTGTCATTGTCTAAGTTTTCATATAAAATACATTCTTCATTGGTGTAGGTAAGGGTAGGAGGCATCTTTTTCTGCATATGTTTAAAAGGATGGATTTGCTTGGCTTGCCTTTCTGTTCTTATTTATAAGACATAGTCAGTATAAGGTTAGAAAATGTGCAGTTTGTCCTAGTAGTTGGGTTAATATTATGTGGGCATACACTGGGAGCTGTGCAGCTTGTTGAGGCATCTTTTAAGTCTTGTATAACTATAGAGACTCAGCCAGTGATTATGTCCTTTAATATTTATTATTTCACTGATCACTGTTGTGGCCCTCCATTTGCACAGTATTGTGTGCTTTTCTACTGAGTGTGCTGATATGTGCAGTTTTCTTTGTTGTAGGTGTATCCTAAACAGGTGAAAATGGGTTTACTTTTCTGTGAGGGGTTAAAGGTGGGCTCGGTAGACATTTTGGGTTTTGGATTTGATTTTCAAAAATAGAAATTAGTTTTTGGTAGGGGTTTTCAAAATATATTGTTCTACATTTGCTAACGTTTCAAACTTATTTTAGCTTTTGTAATTTTCAGTTATAGCTGTAATTTCTTTCTGTTTTTGTAGTCAAAGATTTCTGTTGTCATCTACAGTAGAGTTTCTATGGTGGTAATATAAGACAAAAATACTAACAACAAATACCAACAACTAAAATCCAACAAATTAATTTTTTATTGTTATATGTACTTAATTGTTTTTGTAAATTACAAACCGACACTTTGGTAGTTCAGAGGTTTTTCTACCTGCTAAAATAAAAGGCTTCTTTCTTCTTTTGTAGGTGTGCAAGCACATTGATTGCTTGGTGTCTCTATCTTTTTAATTGGCATGCTTTTGGAATTCATAGGCATTGCACTTTAGAATTTGATTGGTTTAGTAGTTAACTTTTTGTATCTTTTCTAGGGTTGTTCACTATTTGGTAAATGCTAATGTATGTTTTATATATGTTTGAAAAAATTTTTTTAGTACATTTATATGTACCTTTTGGGGGGTTGCTCTATATTAATTTACCCTGTTTTATAACACTTTTTCAATATCTATGTTATCAATATGTTTGAATTTTTTTAATGTATTTTTTTGAAAGTTGATATCTATATTTGTCTAGTCGATAGTTCATTACTATTGATATTTAGAATGGAAATGTTTTTGTTGTTGTAAATAAATGTGTTTTACAGAGTGCCTTGAAGTTCAATGTTATTGTACTTGATGTTTTGGCAATTATATTTTTGTTTAACAATATGTTTCTGTTTGATATTGGGAAATACAATCACTTGGAGGAGGTGATGGTGAAGACAATGCATATGATGAAAGAGCATCCACAAAAACAATGTTCCTGGAAGAATTATTTCAAAGATACTTATCAATTTGTTACTCAATAAATCCAACACCGTACTTAACCAAAATTATACATTTTCAACATATTATCAAACACAAATAATAATAATAGTTATTCAAACAATATGCATACGATATAACAAATAAAATATATTTTCAATAATTCAAATGTTTGTACAAAGCACCGGGCAAACAAAATATTAATGTAGAACAACTGTCGTAACCCACATGATCTAGTAACCTACTTTATAAAATAATTCTCCAAAGATCATAGGAGAGTGAGGTGCCCTCCTAACTATATACATTCATAAATGCAAAGTCCAGTAGAATTATTATTTCATATTTCAACATACGTTGAAATATGTAGCTTTATTTTGTCTGTAATATGTACAAGTATGCTAATGTTCATTGATAAAGAGAGGAAGCACTTGCCATTGTATAGCACTGAGTATCTTTCAGTGTGAGTTGTATCTTAACGTTCAGGGTTTGAGACTCACTGTAAAATTGAATCCAGAATTTTTGGGAAAAAAAATCCTCATTTCCTAGTTCAAGTCTGAAATGTTCTCTGTTATAAATTGTAAGTAGTTGACAGGAAGTCTGAGTCATTGTTTGAAGTATAGATGTGATTTATGAGCTAGTCACACAAGGACATGGCACATGAAACTATATCTATTATGGAGGTGGTGGGGATACAAAGAGGAAATGCTGACTAAAGACAGATGAACTATGAGGAGTGTAGGGGCACATACATTATATGTAGAGTATGGTTCACAGCAGCTTCTTGAGAGCAAATGTATAAAGACAAACGATGGGGGCTGTAGGAGTTTGGGGCATATAGTAGGGCTTCTAGGGTAATAGGGGACAAATAAAGTGGAGGAAGGGGTGGAAGGAATCAAGTGTATGAAAAAGAGTGACACAGAGAAAGGGCAGAATAGGTAGTGTCACACAAAGAGGCTGCAGGGAAGGTGAGGGTCCAAAGAGGGGCTTACAAGCTGTCAAGGGGAACACGGGGTCAGCAGGGGGAGGGTACCATGAAGAGGCTTGAGGGAAATAGGGACACGTGTAATGGCTGCAAGAGTTGGGGACCCAAACATGGGGACTGCAGGGAAGAAGCAAATAGCAACACAGAACAGTGCAGAGATTTGGAGGAGTAAGCAGAGGGGGACACATGTTCTGCAGTGGGAGGGAAATGCACAGAGAGGTTGGCTACAGGTGCTGTAGGGGTACACAATTAGGCTGCGGGGCAGCACACAGGGATTACTGGGCTGTGTTGGGGCCGACCAAGAAGCTGCAGGGGGCCAGGGCCACATAGTAGTGGGAAGGAGGGAGTACATAAAGGGGCTATAAGTGTGAGGCAGGGCATCACACAGAGAGTCACACAGAGGGCTAGCAGCGGTGTGGCAGGGTGGCACAAAGGGCCTGTATCAAGCACACAGAGAAGTTGCAGGGGGTAGAGGAGGATATAGACTGCCATCAAGGTGAATTGTAATGGCACAAAGAGGCTGCAGGGATACTGAGGGCCCGCATATGGTCTTCTCTGTGTGGAGCCAAAAGAGGTTATGTGGGAAGCACACAAATGCATTGCAGGGGGTGGGGCATACTACTAGTCAACATAGGCAGGGTGACACAATGGCTTTAGGGTGATGGGTACATAAAGGGACTGCTGTAGACCGAGGCACATAGAGGGGATGAGAGGGGCATGTACGGCTACTGGGAGGGCAAAGCTGCAGAGAGCACCAGAGTCACACAACATGCTGTATGGTTCGGGCTGGACTGTTCCCATGAGGCACAGGGTCAGACTGATTTGCATATGGCCATGTCTGAACTGGGGTGGTGGAGTGAGCTAAAGAATGATGATGGATTAAACCCAGATCACTTGACTGGGGGTGAGTGTTTGATTGGCTCAAACGTTCCGTCCATCATCCCCTTTTGTATCGCTTTGGTCGCCCTAAGTTGGCGGGGGTATGCCCAGACGTGGGTCCCTTGCTCACTTTGCCACTGGATTCAAGCAAGCCTGGCTGATGACGGCTGAAATGCCAGAAACCGGTCCTAGGATGCTTGTTTCCGGTCCAGGGAAGACATGGCTTGGCAGTTCGGGCTGAACTGTTCCCATGAGGCACAGGGTCAGACTGATTTGCATATGGCCATGTCTGAACTGGGGTGGTGGAGTGAGCTAAAGAATGATGATGGATTAAACCCAGATCACTTGACTGGGGGTGAGTGTTTGATTGGCTCAAATGTTCCGTCCATCATCCCCTTTTGTATCGGTATGCGTGTTTAGAGCACATTTAGGAACTGCAGAGGCTTTGGACACAAAAAAGGGATATAGGGACGTTAATTAACAGGTGCAGGGAGAGCAGGTAGCACAATATCAGACAGATGGGCACCAGAGACAGGGCTGGGCTGCACAAAAAGGGTTGTCACTGGTGAAGGCCACACAGATGTCAGCACGGGCATCAGGGCACAGAAAAGGGATGCAGGAGAGCTTGAGAGTACATATGGAGGCTGTAGGGAGGGAGGAAGGGTTGCAAACAGAGAGGCAGTGGGGGAGGCACACAGAGGAATTGCATGGGCATGGAGGATCACACAGAGGAGAAACCAGGTGGGACAGGGAGGGACATAGGGACTGCTATGGGGTGGGGCACACAGGGGCTGCAGAGGTTCAGGGGAGCACAGAGTGTATATAGGGGAAGTAGAAAACATATAGTGGTGCTGCAGTAGGTGCAGGGGCCACAAATAAGGGACACATAGGTAGGGATTGCAGAAAGGCCAATCATCATACCTTTACACAACCAACTTCACACATCCACTCACCTACTTTATATATCAACACAACCACCATCATAGGCCAATACGACTTCCACCATACATCCACACAACCAACATTGTATGGCAACACACCACCATTAGACTTACACATGACCCACTCCATATATCAAGATAACCATCATCATACTCCCACATACCTGTTGTCATATGCCAACAAACCCATTGTCATAAGTCAAAACATATACTATAATTTGTCAACACACCTACCATCATTCGTCCACACACCCAACAACATACATCCACTCATTAACATCATCCATCTCATATATTTATTCACCCAGTCATCATCAAAGGCCAATATATCCACCACCATACATCCACACAGTCCTCATTATGTGCCAGCACCCATTACATGTACACATGGCCAACATCATATTCCCATATAACCAACATCATACTGCAATGCACCCACTGTCATATGCCAAAAAACCCTAAAGTCATACGTCAACACACATACACTCTGATGCACTAAAGACTTAGCATGTGCAAAATTATATCAGACAAGTTTGCGAATGCAAATTCTCATTTCACAATGTACAAATAAGTACGAAGTCAGAAAAGGAGCCTCAGTTCAAAATTATTGAATGTTTGCACTATGACTTTTTTGCAAAAAGTGCAAAGTCAATAGCAACCTTTAATAGTGTACATATGTACAAAAAGACTGGTCACTTTGTAAAGTTTTGCATTTTGCTAGAGCCAGACTACCGTTTTATGGTGCCAAGGATGTTCAAATCCCTAGCAGTCCAAAGGCACTATTTGCAAAAATTTACACAACTGCCCACCACATTAATAATAATGGAGCATGAATTGATTTGCCACTCACATGTAAAATAATCCATTAGCTAAAATTTAAACCGAACTCTTCGCCTAACACTTAAGTTTAAATAAACCACTAAAATAAATTGTTCTCTTTTTATCTCCAAACTTTAGCTGCCACTCTAAGAATAAAAACGAACACCGTCCTGCTCATCAAAGACACCAACTTCCAAAACGTCAAAGTCAACAAACAGACTAAACATGCCCTACTTAGATGTCTTTCTTATTTTATAGAATTTACTGGCTAACCTGCAGGCCTTTTTAATAGCAAGTTTATTTTAGCAGGTTTACCACTTCATTTTATATTAACATAGCAGACCCTAGATAGAGTTTTTTTTAATGGAGTCTAGTTGCTAACCTGCGGGCCCTCATAATGCCAAGTCTATATGGAAGCTGTAGGGTCAATATAGTATGGCAACCACATTAGTCGATCTTAAGTTTTATTTAGACCAATCCAATTGCATTAATTTGCACTAGCACTCGTTGAGCCTATGGGACGGATTTAAATGCATAAATTGCATTTGCACTTTATAACGAGTTGGCTGCCTTTATATTCTGCCACTGTAGGTTCAAGCCTCTACTTTTTGCTTCCTGCTAATTATGAGTTATGTACTGTTTTTTTAATTTGTGTGATATTCTGCTCTTATTGCTAGTAATCTTGTCATTTTAGTTTACATTTTATATTTTGCTAATTCTGCACACTTTATATATGATGAGTTTCGAAATACCTTAACATATTGTGATATATTTTGCACTTATTGTTAGTGTTTTTATGTTATATGTAATGTTGGTTTGAAAAGGTATTCTCTATACGTTATGAAATTATTATGTGTACTTTTATGGTTTTATTTCAAAACTGAATAAAGATTTTAAATGGAAATCAAATCAACTAAATATGTTAGTAAATATAATTCAATGCTAATTACCTCAAACCTCCTAAACAATAAAAACAAACTGACAACCAAACACCCGTAAAACTAACATAACTATTGTTTTAAACATAAAACTACAACAAATCTTCTATTTTTAATGGACAAAGAAGCACCAACTGACCCACACCACAACAGAACATAGCAGAGAAGAATAAAACAGAAAACATTAACACTGTTTGCCTAACTTTAATTTAACTTTGTTTTTTTATTGAATATATATCCATTTGTTAAATTCAAATAGGTTTGACCCGTTTGAATTTAACAAAGAGTGTAATTTTTATCACACCTGATAAGTACTGGGTGAGATAAACATTGTATCACTGGTAATTGTGAACTCTTCTCAAACATGTGTTTGAGTAGGGATTGAAATGTAATGGGCCACTTGTAATGAGGCCCTATGCTACAATGCTAAGCAAATGCCATCTGCTGAGCTGACCATTCCAAGGAAATCAAAGCTATAGGCACAATGAAACATTGCTGTCTCAATGCAAAGTCAGACAGAACCATAACTACAGCCACTATTGCCGACTTTGTAATGAATGTATACACATTTCTTCTGTGCAGTCCATGGAAATTAAAGTTATAGGCCAAAGTATAATGTTTTTTCGATAAAACAGAAGAATGAACTGTGACTACTGCTATCCATACAGTCTTATCCCCCCACACTCAAGAATGGTAATAAATAGCATTGCATATCTGCAGTATCGGTTTCTAGTTCAAATGTATCAAAGTTTCTGCTTCTAACTGCTTACAAAGGTTATTTTACTAAAGAACATTATGCACCAGCTGTGGGAAATAAACTCTTGCATGCACATTTAATAGGGACAATGTCCTTTAGCTTTCTCCAACTTTACAAGCCATTTGAAATCTATAAATGTTATGAAACAAAATGAAGTGCTTAATAGCCGTGCAACACAAAGATTGAATCAATACAATAATTAATCACTTTGATATATTGCACAACATTAGTCAAGTGTTTCCAAATCATTCAAAGTTTAGCAATCATATTTTGGGAGTATTGATTGCAGACATGCTAATTTGAAAGTAAAACAAAGAATATTAACTGAGTCATTATAAAATACACCAATGTTTCGATTTGAAAGTTTCAAACTACAAAGGTTTCTTAGTTAATATCTGTGAAAACCAGATGAAAACAAAGAGCCAAGTAGAAAAGCGGAAGGAGAAAAAAACATACAAGCTCATCCAGTTGCATGATTGGGAACCTGGAGAGAGAGACAGCCACTCTCTTCTTGATCAGGTGTTTTTGTCCAGGTTGGTAAATGAAGTGGGAGCAACTCTAAAGGTAAATGTGCATGTATGGAAATGTCTGGATTACTTACTGGTAATTTTCATTACTCCGATTCCATATTCCTCATCCCATTACTTACTCCATGCAATTGATGGAAATAGTCACACTATAGTCACCCCTACCAAGCACTTCCTATCTTAAAAAATAACACCCACCCCCTTTAGCTATTAAAGGTGACTGAAACATACGTTCATCTAGCTGTTTCAAGACTCCAAAAACACTCCTCTACAAGAAAAGGGTGGAGGAGGAATATGGAATCAGAGAAATGAAGATTACTGATACTGGTAATTCATCCAAACATTAGCACCTTATCCTATTCCACATCCCCTTACTTACTCTATCCAGGAATTCCCAGGCAGGCAAAAAAGAATACACTTGACAGAATTCACGCAACACACAACATTTAATAAACTTTGTCAAACAACTGCAGATTTACACATCTTTGAACTTAGAATAGCTTTTCCAACTTCAACTCAGAACTCTAGGCCAAATTAAGTCTAAAATTACCACCAAATGTAGATTGTATTGCTGCAGAACAAATGTCAGTAATAGAAACACCCCCCACATTCCACCCATAAGGGAACCAACCCTCTCAATAAACAAGCCTGGACAGAACCTGGAGGCTCAAGACCAGCCTTGCAGTAAGAAATTGGAATCACCTAATTAATCCATTGAGTTAAGTTGGAAAGTGAAGCTTTCTCTTCCCTCTTGGCTTGACCAAAGTTCACACCGTAGGAATGATTTTTTTTTTAAATCAGCTGATTTATACAAATAAATCCTGACTGCTCTAATCATATCTAAAAGAGCTTCAGCATCAGAAGAGGAACAGGGAACAGGAAGAATTATCTCCTGAGACCTGTAAAGGATCGAATTTACATTAGGAACAAATTGCCGACTGAGCTTTAGAATCCTCAAGAATATTGGGGTTGGGAGGATTACAAATCAAAGTAGAAAGTTTCCCTAGTCTTCTGGGGAGTGACCACTGCAACCAAAAATGGCACTTTTGTGGTAAAAAATAGAGGTGGGCAGAATGTTTCTTTCCGCTAGTGAAATTGGTAGAATTTGGCAACACTGTGTTACTCTTGAGATGCGGAGTTCTGGCCAAATACCACCAATAACCACGTGGTGGAATTTTTTTTCCCACAAGCGTTCAAAAAAGAGAGATTCAGTGAGCCCTGGCACCATTTTCTAATGCAGGTGGTCGAGGTCAGAGGTCTGCTTCTGGAGATTTTCTACTAGAGCGGCAGCAAAATCAACTCGAAAGGCCATGCGAGCTCCAGTGGTGCATGCTGATTTTTCAGCTCTGCTCACGCTACCGGCGTTAAATTGCAGCACAGAAAGCGACATGCATGTTTCCGCCTGATGGCAGAACTCCGCAGAATCTCGTGGAGTTTTTATGTAAGTCTGTGGAATTCCACAGAGTGAAACTCCGCGAGTTCCTCCCACCCATAGTATGAAACTTTAGAGAAATTCAACCAGAGCCTCGAAGGGAGGAACCTATAATGTCTTTAAGACCAGAATCAGATCCCAAGCTGGGAAACGATTCCTTACTTTGGGCCTCAACAGCTCAAAACCTTTAAAAAGCTTTGAAATCCAATTCTCAGTCTCAGATAAAGAACTCCAGGGAGGTCAGAGGGCTCTAATAGAAGCCCATTGTACTCTTGGGGCCTGATTCGCAAACTGCACTTTTGAGTAGTTTAAACTTTTGAGTAATTTTACTTTATTTCGATATTCACAAACCCCACTTTTGTAGTAACTTACACTTTTGTAGTAAGCCCAGCACTACAAATGGCTAACCTCAGGTAGTACAGCCCCATCCTAAATAAAATAATAGAGGTAGGGACTTAAAATAAAACCCCATAGTAAATAATGGTAAAGTAATTTACATTTTTTTTAAAGTTAAAAATATATATAAATATCAATAAAATTAAAATTATAAAAGTAGAATATATTTTTCATTTAATTTTAACATATTTAATAACCCATTGTGCATTTAAGAAATAATGTAACAATAAATGTTATTACAAATTATAACACTTACTACAAAATTGTAAGTTACTACAAAAGTGCAGTTTATGAATACCTTAAGTAGTAAGTCTCTGAAGGGCATTCCAAACTCCTCTGAGCTGTCTCCAGTTTGAAGAATGTACTTTATCGTGTTTTAACCAAAGACCCTGCTCACACTCTGAACCTAGATCTCCTCATCAACCTCTACTGCTGACATATGTTGTTATTAACATTGGGGGTTGCAGAGAGAGAGACAGACAAACTCCCCTTTCTCTGTTGCCATGTACCAAGACACCAATGGAAATGTTCTCTCAGAGTACATGTCACTGGAATAAAGGAATCAAAATTGTTTGTGGATGGAAGCCAGTGCTGATTAATAAGGAAGATCAGGGGACCCAAATGTTGATGTGTCTGTGAAACCACAAAGAGGCAGCCATATCTCCCTGTGCTCATAGGAAATCACTTGCTGAAGCTTGATCCATATTTAGTAGGGTCGATAATCTCTGAACCAACTTGACTCTTCTTTCCAGGGGAAGACAAATGAAAGCCCATCTGTACAGAAAAAGGCTCCTATATAGACAAGGCTTTGATACAGTTCCAGTTTTGATTTTCTGAGACTGAGAAGGGAACCCAAATCTCTTAAAATCTTTGCTACTTGTCTTATGGCTATAAGTAATTTCTTTGGAGAGTTGGAAATCATGAGGAGATCATCCAGAATGGTAATCACTGGGGCTAAAGCTTTGGTGAACACCCTTGAAGAAGCTTTTAGCCCAAACAGTGGAACCTGAAACTGCCATTGGAATTATCCACTGCAAACCTCAGAAACCTCTGATGATTCATCCAAATAGGAACATCAAATAAGCGTCCTGGAAATCCATGGATGCCAGAATATCCTCCTGTTGAACCACGGGGTCCACCTGCTACAGAGAATTCCTTTTCAAATGAATTTTCCTTAGAAAGATATTCAAGTCTTTTATGTCTACGATCAGATGATAATCCCCAGATCATTTCTTTACCAGGACAATTTAAGAATACTAATCCAGGCCTTTGTCGAAAGTTGGAACAGGAATTACAGCTCTTTTGAACAAGCATTAAAATGTTCTCCTGTAACGCTCTCCTGCTTTTTGAGATCCTAGGAAGAGGAGTAAAGAGGAAGCAATCCTCCGGAGGAAGGATACCCAGTAGTATCCCTGGGACACTACTCGAAGAACCCACTTGTTTTTGACCAAACTTTGCCACATGCCTAAAAAGTGGGTTTGTCTTTTCCCAACGATCACCTCTGCCTGTCCACACTTGGCATTGTCACGAGTGCAGAATATTTCTTGAGCCCTGGGGATTCTCAGAATTACTACCCACAAACGAGTGCTGAAAATGACTCCTGTTAGATGAAGGCTCAAATCCCTTCCCTTTGTTACTATTAAAAGGTTTTTTGTATGTTGAACAATACTTTGATTCAAATTTGAAAGGCAGGGTATGCTTTCTACTTTTAAATGATTTATGGATGACATTTCCCCAGTTCCTCACCAAAATGTTTATCTCCTGGAAATGGCATCTTTAGCAAACACATCTTCCGGTCGGTCTTCCAATCTCTTAGGTATAGCTGTCTCCTCGCAGCTACCATGCCACCTGCAGTCATGGCTGATGCCTTTAAATTATCAAATATTATGTCAGAGGGTTATTTGGCCTTAGACTTAATGGCTGGCAAAAATGAGGCACCTGTCCCCCTTCTTGAATACCTTTAGCTAAGGTTTGAAAATCCATGACTAAAGACTGGGAAATGTTCTCATACCTTGGGTTAATCCACAAAATGCCCGCTTCAAAGAGGCTTCAACCCTCTTATCCACCAGGTCTGAAATGACTACCTCACCTGACAGCAGTTTGGCTGATTGACCATTTAATTTAGTCAGTAGCGGATCAATAGCGAGCTCAATGTCCCCCTTCACAAGCAGATCAAGTCGCCCCATAAATATGGGGATAGATGTCTTCGCTGGACCTTTCCATTCCTTTTTTAGAAGCCCTTGTACACCAGAATGCAAACGAGCTTGTTGAACTGTCTGAAACAGTCACCACGGGTAGAAGGCTGTTCCTTGCAAAGGTAACTGCAGGGTGCAGGAGATTTAGGACATCAAGCCCTTTTGTTCATCTTTCTGAACATGCTTTCCCCTTGGAGCTCCTGCTTCAAATTCATCTGTGTTATAATGGGGGGATTGCCAAGATGAGGATACTGAAGATGGAGGTATACAGGACATCTCGGGGAATCACGTCTGAAAAGAGACATGGAATTAACTTGAACTTCCTGGTTTTTGTTAAAGACTTCAGAGAAGTACTTGATCATCATTTGAGGCTATTTCTCAGAAACATTATGAACCCCACCAGAGGTTCCCTTTTTTAAATGGCCTCTTGCTGGATCTGAAGAACCCCTTCCCTAGGGGGAGAAGGAGACAGGAATCTTTGCTTTTTGCTATGCTTCCTATAGTAAGTACTAAAACGACCATAACAACAAGTCAGATGTGCTATATATACTCCCATGAAGGACCCTAAGGCACAAATTGCTCAATTCATTCTTAAGCGAATTCTCCTTCCTTGTTGATATTTTTAAATATTTACAAACATATATAACATTCATTTTAAAATCTTCTCCACTTATTTGAATCAAATACTTTATAGAAATAGAAAAAAGGAACGGACATGTATGTAAGATGGCAGCTCTCTTCCATCTCTTTCTTTTTGCTGAGTTATGACTACCCTCCACTTTATTTTTTTAATTTAAGGAAGGACAATTTTGACTGGTTTTGAACCAGACCTTATTTGAACTTCAGCAGAAGAGGTAAGGGATTTAGTACCTACCATCCTGAAAAATCCACAGCAAATATTTAAAAAAAAAAAATGGGCAAACTCTAGATAAAACTCCATCACATCAGGACCCAAATTGAGTCTCTAAAGTGAAGCCTTATATTGCTTTCTGAAAGGTTTGGAGGCAAATAGGCCCATGCACCATTTAAAATAATAATGAAGCCATTCGCGCTGCACAACAATTCAAGTGGTGAGAAATTCAAAAGGATGTGCTCGTCACATCCCCCCTGCTACTAACGTGTGTCTACCTCCTTGCTGTGTTTCTAATTCAATGCGGGCTCACCCCACCATGCAGACAAGCAGGGTAGAAGGAGATACTGATAGGAGAGACATACCGCCATGAACATGTGTCTCCCTATTAGCTGTTCACAGGAATACGGGCCTGTCACACTGCGCAGGAGCCAAGAGATGCGATCCAAGTCATGTAAAGCAAAAAATATTAAAAGAAGAAAAAAGGGCAGTGGGTCCTGCACGATCTACCTGAAAAAATACACAAGCCCTGTGTTAGGAAGTGTACTTGAAGGAGGCACAAAATGAAACAGGATGAATCTATGTTTCATTCCCCTTTAATTGTTAAAGGGTGTGGGTGTTATATTTTAAAATAGTAAAGGTTTGACAGAGGAGACTATAGTGAGCATCATTCTCATGACTGCATAGAGTAAGCAAGAGAATCAGCAATAGGATGAGGAGGCAATGAAGAGTGTCCACAGGTTCTTTCTGAGTCCGCCCAAAAGTTATCAGGCCAGCCGGTAATAACACGATTACCAATTGTTTGATTTTCATTTTTTCAGCGGATCACCAATTAGAAAAGGAAGAGTGTATTGTCTGTGACACAGATTGCTGCTACAATGAAAATGTTGGGGAGGAGTGAAGGTCACTGTCTACATGGCAGCAGTGAGAGTAGAGTAGTGTGCATGTGTGGAGACAACACAAAGAGGCATGAAGGGGAACAAGAAATGTTTCGGTCCCATAAGAGCTGCTGGTGACAATGGGTTTTGTTAAATGTTCTGAAGCAATGATTATGGTCCTTGAAAAGGGGAATGTGGGTTGTGTTGGCGCTGGGTGAAAAGTCCAGGAAAAATAGAACCTCAACTACACTGGTTCATGAGGAGATTGTGGTGATGATGGGCCCGAAATGAAGCATCATAAAGAGGGTTCTATTACTGTGGCCTTACAGTAAGGCTCAAATAATAATGAAAGGATGTGGAATAAGGTGAGCTGAGATGTCTTTGAGCACTTTGAGGTCTAAAGAGAGATGCTGGTAAATGGTGATGAGTGGGGAAAAGGTGTTTTTCCACCTGGAATCAATGAGACTGATTGGCTGCAATGTCACAAATGTCTCTAGAGGACAAAGTTTGACCTGACTGTGATATGTAGTGATGTGTAGTAATGAGAATCACCTCAGCGCCTTTACCAAGTACACAACTTTCAAGGAATCGACCTTTACAACACAGGCTTAAGCAGGCGTGCGGTTTTCCCGCAAGCGGAACAACGCTTCCCTTAACCTCGCATATGCCTTAAACACGCATATGAGTGGTTAAAGCAGTCGGTGTTCTAGATGTCTTTTTGCTTTCCAACCTCCTGGTTTTGACTCTGTTATTGCTGGTTTAGTGTCTCTGCGAACTTTCTCACTGCTGATCCGTGTTAAAGTGGTGTTTCCATGTTTGGCTTATTTGATTTATTGGTAAGTCCCTAGTAAAGTGCACAAGGTGTGCCAGGGCCTGTAAATCAAATGCTACTAGTGGGCTTGCAGCACTGATTGCGCCACCCACATGAGTAGCCATGTAAAGGTATCTGAGATCTGCCACTGCAGTGTCTGCGCGCAGTTTGTGACTGCCATGTCGACCTGGCAAGTGCACCCACTTGCCAGGCCCCAAACCTTCCCTTTTCTTACATGTAAGGCACCCCTCCGGTAGGTGCAAGGTACCCCCATGGGGGTGGGTGCAGTGTAGGTGAAAGCCAAAGGTAGGACATGTTCTGGTGTGTGTGGCATGTCCTGATAGTGAAATACAGTGTAATACGTTTTCACTATTGAAAGGCTATCTGTTCCATAGGATAGAATGGGAGATCTTTGTAACATCTTACAAGTGCAACTCTCCATTGGGACAAGGTAGGATAATGGAGATTAGTATACCTGAACTCAGAATTCAAAAATACATCTTTTAGGAAAGATAGATTTTAAATTGTGTGTTTGAAAATGGGCTGGGCTGAATAGACCTGGGCTGCATTTAGAGTAGTGGGTGGAGATTTCCTTTCCCAATAATAGGCCTGGCCTGCCATACACAATGATGTCTCCACCCCCTGCCGGGAAGCTGGACCAGAGAGACGGAACTGGTTTGGACCAAGCACAGACACTCTCTGCCACAAGAGAACAAATGAAATGTGGTATAAATAATGGGGCCTATACCCACAGAACTTTAGAACTCTCTGCCAAGAAGAAGCGCTGGAGAAGCTGTGACGAGGAACTGCCACTTTGCTGTGTGCTTTGCTGTGTTGGCCTGCAGTGGCTGCTTCTGTCTTGGGCAGAGAAAGGACTGGACTGAACTTTCTGCAACTTCTTTGTTTGAGTTTCTCCAAGGGCTTGAGGTAGAGCTTGCCCCCTGTTCAAGAAGTCTTAGGAACAGCAAAGACTTCAAGTTCATCTGCTACCATCACTGGGAACTGTGTTTTGTGCTGCAACAGAAGAAAAAACAAACCGACGCTGTCAACGACGCTGCTGCAAACTCCGCGTCCTGAAGGCACTGCAGAGGGCACCGCTGCACTTCACACCACAACCTTGGTCTCACCGACGACAATGCGCCGCAGCTTCCATGGCAATCTCTGGGCACCGGGCTACGCACCGCCATTTCAAATGGTACTATCTTGCGGGTCTCCCTGATGCCATAGCTGGGTCACTACGCCGCAGTCAGCCAGAACTGTTTGGATCTGTTGCTCACTACCCCACGATAGCCCCGGACGGAGCTATCGACTTCAAGGTACTGTATTTTAAGTCTATTTTTGATTATTGATATTTCTGAGAACTGTATGGTGGATTGTTATCGTTTTGCTCTTGTTTGCACAGATAAAATATTGGCTATTATTCTAAAACTGGTGTGGTGTACTTTTGTAGTGTTTTCACTGTATTACTGTTGGTTATGTGCCAATGCTTCACACACTGCCTCTAAGATAAGCCTGACTGCTTGTGCCAAGCTACCAAGGGGGTGAGCAGGGGTTATTTTAGAAGTGTATTCCCCTTATCCTGACTAGGAAGAAGGGTCCCTACTTGGACAGGGTAACAACCTGCCAACTAGAGACCACCATTTCTATCAGGAACCAATAGGATTGCGGCAGGAAGGACAAGGATGAGGCTTGGTAAGTTGGGCTGGTGCTGGGGGGAGGTGTAGGGGTGGGGGCTGGTTTTAGGGCTCAGGGCAGGGGGATGGGGTCAGGGTATATTTAGGGCAGGGGGTCAAATTTTAGGGCTCAGGGCAGGGGGAAGAGGCAGTTTTCAGGGCTGGGGCAGTTTTCAGGGCTCAAGGTGGGAGTGCTGGGGTTGAAATTGCTTGTTTGGGCTAGGGGGCTGGGTTGTAGGGCTCAGGGTAGGCAGTCGGGGTAGTTAATAGGACTGGGGCGGGTAGATTGAAATGCAGAAGGGGCGGATTTTAGGGCTCAGGGCAGGAGGGGATGGGGTGGGATCTTTACTGCACATAAACCTTTACCAGTCATGCCTTAACAACAAAATTTGTTGCGAAAGGCACACGTGGTAAAGGCATGCATAGTAAAGACATAGTCGTAAAGACGGCGTGGTTGAAGCATGCATGGTTGTGTCATACAACCAACTTTCAAACCTGACTAATGTTGAAATGCCACTTTAGGAAAGTGAAGACACAAAAAAGGGGAAACCTGGCTCCGTTTAACCTTATGCTCCTATTCCTTATGAGCAACAAACAGACCACTATCTTATCTGTTTGAATGGAATTTTTATTAGACCATTCCTTTCTTTGCAATTGTTTTGATTATATTTATCAAAAAGTTTTTAGTTGCATGAGAAGTGATGAGACTCATCTTTTTCAAATTGACATCAAATTAACGTACAAAATATAAACATACTTATAACGATTCACAATAGACAACGCATAAATTACTTATATACACACACATTTATGTACAACAAAAATATGTACAACAAAATCACACGTTTGCATCATAACATCAGAAAATAGAACAATCTTAACGCTATCTTGCTTTTGAGGCCAAACATGTGCCAAACACGGGGAAATATTTAAAGTGTGTACGTGGGGCATACAATTCAATACAATTCCCTCATGCTACAACAAATTTATTCAAATCCCTCCGTGTTAAAAAAGTGCCGACGCGTTTCAAGACCCAGTGCTCCGGTACCGGGACTCTCATCAGGGCTTCATGTTAATGGTCAGCGATTTCTAAAAAACAAAAAGGAATGATGCAAATTCCGCATCAGTATAAATGAAAACTGCTCTCCTTAAGTATGCTTACTTCAATCTTGTGTACCTAATTACCTGATTTTCGAAAAGAGCTGCTGCTCTGACTCCTATTTACGTAGTGACCAAAATCCCTCAAAGGGAATTGCTGCAGGGCGCCTCTACATCCAAGTCAAGGGTACTGCCATGGAATTGTATTGAATAGTATGCCCCACGTACACACTTTAAATATTTCCCAGTGTTTGGCACATGTTTGGCCTCAAAAGCAAGATAGCGATAAGATTGTTCTATTTTCTGATGTTATGATGCAAACGTGTGATTTTGTTGTACATATTTTTGTTGTACATAAATGTGTGTGTATATAAGTAATTTATGCGTTGTCTATTGTGAATCGTTATAAGTATGTTTATGTTTTGTACGTTAATTTGATGTCAGTTTGAAAAAGATGTGTCTCATCACTTCTCATGCAACTAAAAACTTTTTGATAAATATAATCAAAACAATTGCAAAGAAAGGAATGGTCTAATAAAAATTCCATTCAAATAGATAAGATAGTGGTCTGTTTGTTGCTCATAAGGAATAGGAGCATAAGGTTGAACGGAGCCAGGTTTCCCCTTTTTTGTGTCTTCAATGTAGTACGGCCCTACCTGGCCTCGGTCCATAGGGCCTATCCCCCCCAGTTTTTGCCTTTGGGAAAGTGGGCATTTCTGTGCTTGTGACTCTGTGTACCTGTCGGGCTGTCTTGGGGGACAACTACATCTGTGCATTCCTGATAGATGGCCATGAACTAGGGGGTCAAGGGAAACTGCAGACCTCTGACTCTGAGGGGCATTCCTGGGATGGATACGAGGTGAGTGGAATTGGTACCTACATTCTAAGGTGCAGGGTCCTGGCCCCACTAAAAATATTGATTAAGCCTCTCAGGGTAGGATGGCAGACAGGACAAAATTTAGAGAGGGCCTGTGCATTTTAAAGGTAGCTTTTGAACTGATCTCATCTTCAAAGGCCGTTGTGGGTATAACTATTGGGGCTCTGCCCTCAGGAGTTAGAGACACTTTTGGGATTGGAACCATACTACGCGGGGACATCGACAAGAGAAACCATTGGGGCAGGAGGGACTGCAACTGGATTATTTGCAGACTTGTGATGGCCTGGGATTTGTCCTGCTCCAGAAAGGGCACTATCATTTGGTGAACTTTGCCTGGATGTTGCTGGCCTGAAGCTAATTGCCAACTATCGCGGCCCGGGTCCCCAAGCACTCTCCAAGGGCTAGTTGGCTGACCTCCCAGTCCACTAAATCCCAGTGACATTTCCACAAGATCATAAAGACCGCGCAGGTTGTGGCAAAAATGGGTGGAAGTGATCTTCGGTTAGGACAAGGACCATCCTGATGTACACAGTAATCACACTGTGCAGAGGAGTGTGCTCGTAAAGATCAGCGGCCCACCTGGGGTGCCTTAAAGTGAGGAGTTCAAGGAGTGCTGGGTAAGGTTGCCGAGTCTGAGGGACCCGAGCTCGTAACCAGAAACCTGTGCTAGCTCACACTCTGTAGCATGTGGTGTCCGAGGGGTGTTGGGGGACATTTGCCAAGTCTGCGGGATCCGAGCTGGAATCCTAGACTGTCTCCAACCTCCGGATCAGGAGGACAACAGTGCCTGACATCGTCCCCTCAGTCCGAGTTCGCCAGATCCCTCTCCCCGGACCCACACCACAAGGTACTCTGTTGTTGGTAATATCGTGACTGGACCTGAGAGGTCTTGTTGTGCCTTGTGTGCACACATGGCTGGCTGCCGGGAGCAACTGCAGATTGTACCTCCCACTGGAATGTAACAGTTCTCCAAATTGGAAGCGCGCCAGCTTATGGTGCTCACAGTCTTTTACCTACGGGGGATAGTGATCACGCATACATGAAGGTGCTGCAGGGAGCATGAAAGTCTAATCTGGATGGATGAAAACACTTAACTGTTTTCTTCCACTTTAGGTGGTCCTGACAATCTAATCAAAGTGTCACCAGAGGGCAAATGTGTATCATTGGCTGGTGTAGTTTGAGTGGCTGAGGGGCTAAGTCACGGGGCGCAGTCAAAACCTCTGATTTCTTGACCATTACAACTGTAAGGGGTATGCGATATTGGGAATGTAATGTTTTATGCTAATGTGATAGTGGGAAAGTGGAAAACCTCTGAACAGCATGCATATATGTTTCTGTCATTGATGTGGGAGAGATCGCTTGGATCGTGAACACCTCGGGGAAGTACACACGTATGTTTATGTCACTTAGGAGGCCGAGGGGTTAACGGGGCAAGTGAATACCTATGACTTGTACATACATGTTCATGCCATTCTGCTGCTAATAGGAGAGTTAGACAAGTGCATATAACTGTAAACCCTATATCCAATGTGTATGTTGTTTTGATTTCAACATGTGTGTAATACAAAGACATGTGTTTTATACATACGGTGTGAAGTTGTTTTTTGTAGTGTACTCAGTGTGTTGCTAAGGTGGTGTTGTGCCTACACTTTACACTTTGACCCTGAGGGTAAGACTGACTGCTCTGTACCAAGCTACCCAAGGGTGAGCATAGGTTATCGGATGAGTGTATCGTACTCATCCTATGTAGGATGCTGGAGTCTGACTGGCTTTGATGTGTCTCAGACAGCCAGAAACCACTGGGTCTAACAATGGGCATCACAATTGGTGCCAAAACCTCACACTATTAGTCCCTGGTGTACAAAACTCTCTGGCCTGCCTGAAGGAGGTAACTAGGAAATGAGTCCTCAGTCTTAAATTTCTTACTTTGGCCCAAACTGTATTTCCAAGGCCTTCCTTACTTCATGTGCACTACCCTACAATGAGGATATCGAGCTGTGCAGAGACACCCTGACAGTTGGGGTCTTTCCTCCCAGTGCACCGTTCTTGCTGCCTTCCTTCAACAGTAACCTCAGTGACTATCAGTTCATTATGGGTGGAACCTCTTTTTATTGAGATACTCTACCCAAAATGGCAGTGTGATCACCCAAGATCTAACTTCTCGGATTTTAGAACTTACTTAAATGCAAACTGACTGGACCAGTGCTTGAATGAGCCTGCAGAAGTGAAGGAGCAAGGCTGTAGTCCACAGTGGAACCTACAACATCTTCCAGCACTCATTCCAGGGGCCAGTCTCTTCCTACTAATGGGCCTAATAGAGGCCAAAAATCCAATGCCCCACACAAGCAGGCTCATAGCATGAGTAAGAGCTGGGCTGGTTCTAACAGAGGAGCAGCCAAGTCTCATTCTGTAAACATCGACTAACCCATGGCTCTCAAATGTCTTCCTTTAACCAATGTGACTAAGAAATTTTGTGGATATTGTTCCGTTGTGAACTGTATCAATCTTGAGCTCCCACTCATTACTACTGCTCTAAAGTACTCGGAGTGGAACTAGCAAATGCTTTGGCTCTGCCACATTTATTCTAGAGTCTAACAATAGCATCTAGAATTGGCAAACCAAGTACCTCTTTGCCATGCTACAAAGACAACAAAACCAAGCTGCATGAATCCGTCTAAAATTCTGCAAGTGCGATCACATCAGAACTTCCTTGAAAGCAATTCATTGGCTCCCTGTGTCAGCTCCACTGCACATTCATAAAGCATACTGGAGCAAAGACTAGAACAGAAACTGGCACCTCACTCCATTACAAACGGGACCCTTTGGGCAACAACAAATTATCTGATTGACCAAGCTCACTTCCAGAGGATGAAGCATAGTGTGCCTGGTGTTAAGAACTTAAAATGTACAACACCCTCAACATTAACCTGAAATCCAACCTAAGTCACAAAATGTTTTAAACAGTCAGGCATTCTTTAGTTTTGCATTCTACTGAACTAACCATGGATTCTGAAGATCATTGAACATAGGGCACGATTTGCAAAGGTAAAGTTAGACTTCAGGTCTACGTTTACCTTTGTGAATGGGGTCCTTTGACATCAGGTCTAAACTTAGGGCCTGATTCACAAAGGTAAACTTGTAGTTTCATGTACGATTTACGTTTGTTTTGGAATTCACAAAACTGCATTGTAATAGTAAGGTAACTACAGCGGAGACTCCACAGTCGGGGTGGAGAACTCCGCACATAACAATATAGGAATCTTTTATCTTTTTATGGGCGGAGTTCTCCGCTACGACTGCAGAGTCTCCGCACTCGTAAACTTACTATTAAAATGCAGTTTTGTGAATTCCAATACAAATGTAAACTTGCACTAAAGTGTAAGTTTACCTTTGTGAATCAGGCCCAATGTTTGTTACACATGCGATCTGGCTCTAACCTTCCTTCTTGCTTCCTTATCGCACCTGTACAATTACCAGTGTTCTAAAATAACTAAATGGCGCCACATAACTTGTTCTAAATTTCCAAATTAATAAGTAATGTTTTTTTCCCAGAAAAAGTATTAATTTCCTTTCTGGACTGTGAATAGTGTAAGTGACATTGACAACAGTATAATCAATTGAAACTGATGGAGTCGAAAGGTAGACATACATAGATTGCAACCAACTGAATGGGTTGTATCTTCTTTATGGACCGGATGCTAGATCATTTTTTTGCACGTGAACCCCAAGGAAATATTTTCAGTCCTTAAAGCTCTTCTATTTCCCAGGTTTTTCTTTAGCCATTCTAATTACAAGGATCTGCATTTTAGCTGTCACTTTCAAGGTACCTCCTCATTATGAAGAATGATATGCTATTGCACAACACACACAACCAGTGTGTTTGTCTTGTCGAAGCTGCATAAGATCTCCCTGGAGTGTGCCTTCTGCAGATCTTTGCCAACAAAAATTCTAAACACAAAAATATTGAGCAAATATATAATGCTGCGAGTGCTTAAAGTGGTGTCCAAACTACTACACATTCATGAATCAGGTTTTTGTCCCAGAAAGAACTGATATTAATGTAAAACATTATATTATGCATCAGTTTAACAAAATTATGGAATTTCTGGAATAAATTATAGAATTATTGGAAGCAGAGACTACATTTAAGTAGGCCTGTGCAACATTGTAATTTCTCATGAAGCTATGAAAAATGTGCAAAATGTGGTGAAACTAAATTTCACAGTCCCCAGTATTCAGAATGCACATAGAAAACCAACAAGGGGACTGGCTCGATGAAACAATGCTTCCTGAGAGACACTCCCTACTCCTGCTTTCTCCTACTTTCTGCTCAAGCCCGCAGAACAAAACTGGGTCAAGCACAAAATGTCTCTTGAGTCAGTTTAACCATTCCCTTGTGATTGACTTTGTGTGAGCGAGTACCCTGCAGGGTAACAATTACATATCTTGTAATGTGAAGTTTGGTGAATTTCACGGAGTGTGAAATGTGCGAATTTCAAGAATTTTTCAGGCATATTTGGAGTTATGCATGTCCCTAGCTAGCACTTGATCTCCTTTATACAGTCTTGAGTGTCTTGCCTTTCTCCTCTAATCTGCCTAGTTCTCCATCTTTTTTTACTACACTCATGCTCCCTCACTTACTCCAAGCCTCCAAGGGGGAGAGGATGTAGCCTTACAGCTAGAGCTGCCGACTTTGGATCTGGGGAACCCTGTTCGAGCCTCGGCGTCTGCTCAGCATCCTGTGATTTTGGGCAAATCACTTGTTCTCCCCGCGCCTACCAAAAAATTAGTGTGTCCTTGTGTAACGTAACTGGTGCTCATGTAAAGCGCTCCAATACCTTCGGTCGAGTTTGCAAAAAAAAAAAAAAAAAAAGCCTCCAAGCTGGATTGCAGTTCAGAGTTGGCATAAGGAAGACAATCAAACAGTTGTATGGCTGAAGACTTCCCAGTACAACGTGTGTTGTATCACAATAAGTTTGATGCCGCTCATCCGAGGTGTGGGACTTTGTGACGTTGGTGACCTGCCTGGTATTTGTCAGCTTGGCCATGGAACACCGATAATCCCACTTGCCTGGGACTATGGAAATATAATCCTGTGGTGATAAATTATTATTTGACTATTTAGATTCACAGGGGCCAGACATCGCCTTTTTAACAGAAACTTGGGAAGATGCCTCTTCAAACACCATACTCCTAATAGGCTATAACATTGTCAGACGGGACAGGGAAGGAAAGTGAGGTGGGGGTCTAGCGGAAAATGACCATGAGCGCCTCAATCTCACTGGAGAGCCATTCCAAGTTAAAGTACTATGGAGTACTCTCATTTAAATGTAGTGTGGATAACAATTCCATATTTAATGGACTAATAATTTACAGACCCCCAGGCCCCAAAATGCAATTCCAGGAGTCCCTTAATGAGTTTCTTGAATCAAGCACCCAATTTGTGAAGGATGTGGCTTAACTGCTAGAGTGGCTGACTTTGAAGCTGAGGAACTAGGTTCGAGTCTGGCAGGAGACTCAAGCATCATGTGATTCTGGGCAAATCACTTAATCTCACCATGCCTAAAATGAATGTGTCCATCTGTAATGCAACTAGTGCTCATGTAAAGCACTCTGATACCTTCAGGTCGAGTTTGCGCTATATAAAAAACTGCTAAGATAAATAAATACCATCTTAGGAGCCTTCAATTTTTATTTAAAAGATCTAAATAACATAGACACTAGAATCCTGATAGACAACATGACGTGTTTTAATTTCAGTTTCACAAAATTCGAGTATATCGAGCTGAATAAAACCATGACCGAGTTTGAAGTAACATTGTAAGACACAAAATACCAGAAATTCAATAAGGATTCAAAGAATTTCACACATGAGAGAGTCTACCCCTACACTCGAGATGACTACAACTCAACAGGTAGAAACCCTGGTTACAACACTGACACAGAGGGATCAGACACCGACTGTGACAGCTCCGATACGTGATACAATAGGAGGGGTACCTCCAGGAATAGGCGCAACCAAGGTGGAAGGATGAGGAACCGAGGCGGACAAGGACAAGGACATGGATGGCCCACCTTCCAAGGCCCTCCGCCCTTCCCTGCCCCTCCCTTTCTTCTATGGACCACCACAGTTCCAACAACAACCCTACACATATTGGAACTCGGCTCAACAACCCGAATACCCGGGACAATCGACTCCTTTTTTAGGGAGAGGCAAAGGGACACAGAGAGGAAGAACAAAAAGAGGACAGCAGGTACAGTGGTCATACCCATTGGAAGCTACGAGGATGACAACGAGGAGCATGGACCCTCCGAACAACCCTACTACCAGAAACCACCCAGTCTAGTGGTCAATCTGTCGGGCAAAACTCTATCACCCACCCAACTGGGAGTACTGGAAAAAGGCTTAGGATTCGTCCCCACACCAAGCCTGGACAAATTCAAGCTGAGCTGCGAGTTGAACGAATTTATCCAGAAGATCAAACTACAGGTCTACTTTGATAACAAACACACAACAGACACCAGAAATGGAGACACAGGCCTACATCTGAAATCCAACTTCACCCCCCCATCAGCCACATTGCCTGTGGAACTCCTAGCCATTGAAAAAGCTATCTTAAAGGAAGTAGGGGAGATTGATCCAAGGGCCATCAAAATCTTCCACAACACGAGCAAAATTGAACATGAAGCCATCCAAAAACTGGCCGACGACACCAGCATAGTTGTGAAACCGGCAGACAAAGGGGGCGCCATTGTGCTACAGACCTCTGAGGCATACTGCCGAGAGTGTCTACGACTACTTGAAGATGAGAGGAACTACCTACGCATCCGAGACGACCCTATAGAACGCCTACGAGTAGGAATTGTAATCATGGTGGAGGAGGCTATCTTGCACGATTGGATTACCAAGAAAGAAGGGGATTTCCTGATCAACACCCATCATATAACCCCTTATTTCTACACCATACCCAAGATACACAAGTCACTGGAGGACCCACCCGGACGACCCATTGTTTCCGGTATAGGATCCATACTGGAACCCCTTTACCAAAATTTGCCAATGCCTTTTTACGTCCTCTGATACAAGGAACAAACACATACCTACAGGACACAAAGGCGGTACTTTGTATTCTTAAAGACTTGCAGTTCAACCCAGGAACTAGCATCCTCATAGGACGTCGAAAGCCTTTATACCAGCCTACCACATAAGGAGACCCTAGACATCATTGAGGAGGTCCTGTATAAAGAGAACTGGACCTACCACACACCGAGACATCTTGTGTTGGAGTGCTGCAAGTGGGCCCTGACAGAGAATTTTTTCTGTTTTGAGAACACCTTGTTCCGTCAAGAACACGGGACCAGTATGGGCAGCACATTCGCCCAAAGTGTGCCCGGATTATACGTGCACCACCTTGAGAAGCACAAAATCCTGACAGACACCAACCCATATCGCCAACACATCACACTTTGGAAAAGGTACATCGATGATATTCTGCTGTTTTGGGAGGTCGAAGAGTCCAGGTCAGATGAATTTATCGCCTGGCTGAATCTTCAAGACATTTTTCTCAGATTCACTCACACCATGAGCAGATCTCAGCTGGTATTCCTTGACCTCAATATCTATGCAGTGGAAGGGTACCTGAAGACAACGACACACGAAAAACCCACCGCCAAAAACTGTTTACTCCTTTACGATAGCTTCCACCCAAGACATTTAAAGGAGAATCTCCCTTTTGGCCAGTTCCTCAGGCTGAGGAGGAATTGCACTGAGACCAGAGACTTCGAAATACAAGCCAATAGGCTATCAGGTAAACTACTAACTAGAATATACCCAGCAGGTCTGGTATCAAAAGCAAAGAAGAGAGCAGCCAATAACCACAGGGATGCCCTACTTGAGACACATTCAAAACAGGACACCGGGAAAGACAGAAGACCTATCTGCATCACGACCTTTAACATTGCTTCTGATCGTGTTACCAAGATAGTCAAAAACACTGGCGCATTCTAAACAGTGGAAAACTCAACATCCCAAAACCAATGTTCTCCCACAAGAGGGGGAGGAATTTGAAAGACATTTTGGTGCATACCCGCCCAAAATCAGTAACGAACAGAGATAGGAATCAATCAGTTTTGGGTACACCACCCACAGGCCATTACCCATGCGGTAATTGTAGTGTGTGCCACCTTACTACCGTTACTAAGAAAGTGTCATTCAATAACACGATGAGCTGGGAACTATGTAAGCTAAGGAATTGTAACACTACAGGAGTAGTATACATGATAACCTGCCCATGCAACCTACATTATGTAGGTATGACTACAAGAAAAGTAAGCATCAGGATATGCGAACACCGCAGTAACATCAGGTGTCACCGAATTACCACAAAAATGTCCTCACATTTCATGGTACATAAACATACACCTAACGATCTGAAATGGGTGGTTTTAGAACACCTTAGTCACATTGATAATTTGGAACATAGACTATTGGAAAAGGAGCAGCGATGGGTGTATAAACTCCGCACAGACACAAAAGGATTAAATTACAATATCCCTTGGGGGCTCTTCGTTGGCTAATCCATTAGGAGTAGCCTGTCTGGATCCCACCAAGCCCCGAAAACCATCTTCTGTAAAGAGATACCACACACCTAAATACCATCGGTGTAGTGGTATAACCTGCATGATTCTTAAGACAGGGGCCACTTACCAACAAACAAAAGAACCCCCTCCCCCCGTTGCCTCACCACGGTTGTGCCTATAATCAGTTTTAAACAAAAAGTAAAGGATCGGTATACTACTAAGATGGCCCTGCCATTGGCCCAATGGGGGCGGCCATTTTGTTTGATAGTACACAGTCTAGTAGTTCAGCAGGATGACAAGGCACTTCCACGCCGACTGCTTCAAATAGCCACCCGGCAGACACACGTATTAGTATGCGGTCTCCAGGGACAGAAGTAGGTAACAAACCGAGAGGCGTGCTTTGATGAAGGTGTGACTACAAGCCCCTCTACCCCTGTTGTTGACCATGAGGCAATAGTATTGCCTAAATAGAAATACAGAGTATCATTAAGTAACCGTATGTATTTTGTGTATACACATTAGGTGTGCACTTCACTGTATCCTCATTATAGGATTTATTAGGAGTGGTACGCACGGGGCTGGACCCCGTGTAGTCCTGATGAAGAGCTTGTAGGGGACAGCTCGAAACATGTTGACACAGACCCAATACTAGGGGAACCAAACTCATTAAGGTCAGGTTTCTCCCTGGTATTAACCCCTGATTTTAACCATACCAGCTAGGGGCAGGAATAAATTAGTAGCTCACTAGTTAGGTATTTTTAAGACTTATCTTCCTTCCACTCCACATCACTGCACCTCACATAGTCCATAACTAAGTGCTCCTATGCAGTTCGCAAGTTGCAGCATGCCTCAATCCGTAGAGGATTGAGAGGAACCCCAATGATGAAGCATGCCACCTAGGGGAAACCCTGGTGGGTGAGGGGTCTCTAGAAAAAGAGTCTTTTTTCTAGTAAGGTGATTACAACGAACTTTCGTTGAATCCTAGTTCCCCCACAGGTTAGTTTTTTTTCGATATACTCAAATTTTGTGAAACTATATACAGTAAGGAGGGTAAACCTAGCCTTAACCTCTACCTCCCCCGATTTTTTGGTTGTTTTAATTTCATACAATTGGTCAATACGGCCACCCATGAGGCTGGCCATACACTGGACAGCATTTTTACAAATTATTCAGATCTTCAATTAGGAGATATCCTTCCCCTTACATGCTCAGACCAGAAGGTGGTCGGGTTTAGCATCTACAAATGCTCACAGAGACCAGCTATCAAACATTTAGGCCAGACCAAGCTAGTGCAGTCTTGGAGTAAAATTAACAAGGATGGCATGATAAATATCTTAGACTCCTCCCAACCATCTCTGATGGGCGATACCAATATGGCCGCCACAGAATACAAGGAATGGATTATATTAATTCAGCAGCTAATAAATTGGCCCCAGCCAAATTTTAGCACCAGGACTTTGTCCTGCACTGTAAAATCAGTGCAAATGGCACTACGCATTGCGCCGAAGGAAATTGCTGCTTTCTGCCGCTCGAGTAGATATTCTACACAAACAGCAGTTTCCTCAACACGAGCAGCAGATTTCTCAACGCGAGCGGTCGTGACCTGCTGTGACCGCCCGCATTGAGAAATCTTGCCAGGAGGAGGTCTAGCGTGCATATTCTTCTCGCGTGCACTAGCCAGCCTAACGTTGGCGAGCCGCTAGGAGAGAAAAAACTCTGCTCCGCGTCACTCTGCTGAGTTTTTCGTAACTCCACACTCTACGCGGAGTGGGCAAAGCTCCGCGAACTCTGCCAGCAGAGCGGAATTCTTCACCCACCCCTAATTGTTAGTAGTTGATTAGTTCAGAAAACTGAAGTCTTCCTGTGAGGCTTTCATGATGTCATCTTTTTATTGGCCATGGGGTGAGCCTGTTGAAACAAATAGTGGATCTAGTCTTCTCCAGTAGGTAGCATAGTATTGCAGTTAGACAAAGAGAAAAGTCTCACTGAGAGGGCTTTGGGTTGCGAAGTGAGAAGTGCTGATGTTCATTTAAAGGTCTTCCCATATACAATCAAATGGCAGTGTTTACAGGCACATGTAACTTACAAACTTCCCTTCTCTCATTGGGAATCCTTATTTTCTGGACTTATAAGGCTGTGGCAGGCATATGCAGTAACTCACTTGGGTGTCTGATGGTCAGAGTCACACTGGACTAGCACTAACAATTATCTTTGTGCAGGGGACAAGGTCCAAGTAGTCCATCTCATCAACCATGGCAGTGCAAGACACGAACATTTCAAAGGTAGGCCTGGGCGGAAAACTACACTACGCTCGTCTAGTTTGCGCAACTACGTGCTACGCGAATTGCACATAGCACAGTGCAAAAACGCGTAGCGGGCATTTTTTGCTTGCTCGCGGTCCTCAACGTCAAGTTGGCGACCGCGAGCGAGCAAAATGACATCCCGGCGAGACTTTTTCCTTGTTCGCGATCAGCAACATCAAGTTGCCGATCGCGAGCGTGGAAAATAAACCTCCCAGCGAGATTCTCAATGCGGGGAGATCAGGTTTCTCATTGCGAGTGGTCGCGTATGCTCGCGACCGCTCGCGATGAGAAACTACCAGTCCGCGTTGAGAAAACTGCCGCTCAAGTACAAATCTACTTGTGCGGCAGAAAACGACCGCTTGCACTGTGCAAGATGCCGTTTGCAATGATTGCACAGTGCGGACAAGCAGCCGGCACTGTGCAATCATTGCGAACAGCATTTCCTACCGCACTAGGCAGTTCGCGTAGTGCTACTCGTAGCTCGCGTAGTGCGAAGTGCACTTCGCGTAGCTACGCGTAGGGCTACTACGCGAACTACGCCTAGGTTATTCAAAGGCAGTCTGAAAATGATTGGACCATTCATATGATTGCTCTTTCTTAGTGAAGCCACGCAGTAGTGCACTTATAGAAAGAGAACCCTAAAATATATCTGGTGCAATAGCTGGCCATGGCCAAGAATGATCTGGCCTGATGATGTAAGGCCCCCAAGGTCTGACTCCATTTTATGTAGGCCCTGACTCCATTTTGGATAATGGAGGTTGCCATCTTTTCAATCATAGACAATGGAAGTCACAATTTTTCCTGATTTATGCAGAATTATTGTCATGTCTGCCATTTGATGCAGATGTCGTCTGACTGTCATGTCTGCCATTTGATGCAGATGTCGTCTGACCATATCTTTCTAAGAACTGTGAAAGTGTCAAGTCATTTGACTAATGGCATAGATATAACACCTGATGCAACATTAGTCTGGGACAAATGTTTAATTTTCACAATGTCAAGGTTAAATAAGATCAAATACAGACATATAGACGAAATAGAGCAGTCTGGATTGACATCCTTTTAGCTTATATGTTCATAAGGAAATGTCTGTGACGCACACCATGATATACTAAATTTATGTCAGACATTCCTAAACTTATGTCAGAAATTCCAATTTCTGAAAGATTTAGTATATAAAGGCTGCCACTTGACTACTTGTGATGAGAGCTCCTTCATCCAGATTATCGCATGAGATTTTGCCAGAGACGGTCTCACCTACTGCTAGCACACTTCGCAGATGCTACATGTCGCCTGAAGCCGAGTCCCAGAATAAGACCACTACCGCAGCATGTGTTTGCCCTTCACAGGTAACACTGTCTTCACAGCTCCTGTGATAAAGACAGCCTTTTCTGTCAACAAGGTATGCAGTGCGTCTGTTCTCCCAAACAAACTCTAGACTGCAAGTTCCCCTGCCTTCAATGCTCTCTTAGTGTAGTGCACAGAAGTAGGCATTAGAGTGTTAGGTTTTAGATGACATTTTAAACATGCTAGAAATGTTCATTTTATTGTCATTGTATAAAATGTGGCTTCCTGCTGTTTTTACAATACTCTGTGTAGTCATTTTGGATGTATTGAGAAACAGATATTGTGAATAATGAAATAGGTTTTCTACTGTTACCTTGGATATTCCTAATCCTTCATGAGGAATGTTAGTAACCTGAAAGCAATAACACATTGAGTAGGGTTCTGCAGCAGTGGCAGCCGACACAGATCGGTGGTGGCAGGGCGGGGATGCGGGGTGGGGGTGGGGGATGGCAACGAGGGGTAAAAAATAAATAAAATTAAACTTACCTCCTCGCCGCCATGTCTCTCCGGAAGGCCGGAACACAGAAGAGGAAGCACCCAGGCTGAAGCTCCCCTTAGTCAATCACAGCGCTGCAATGCAGCGTTGTGATTGGTCTGAGCGCCGTGGTTCGGTGCTCAGACGGGGACAGGGAGCCTGGGCATGTTCTCCACCCAGGCTGTAATGCAGCCTGGGTGGAGAACATGCTAAGTGCGCATGAATGTTTGGCCGGCCTGAGAAACATTCATGCGCACTTAGGGAGTGAAAACCACTCCTTCCCTCGACTGCTCTGTCAGCAGAGCAGCCCCACCCCGCCCCGCCTGGCAAAGCTGCCATGCCCGCAACAGGAAAAAATAAAATGATAATAACTTTCAGTTATCAGCATTTTATTTTTCCTTACACTGCTGAAAGGCTGTGAGGCAACACTCCTTCTCCTTAGCGGAGGAGCCGCCACTGTTCTGCAGGCCTGCAATAACCTGTCATCACATTCCTCATATGTGCATTGAACCAAGTTTACCCATGTCACCCGTGAGTGGGAAAGGACACTTTATAGAACTATGCCAAAGTCGTAGTTTACTCAACACGGACACGTTGTCCAGCGGAGGGACCGACTTGAGTCCTGGGTCAGGGTCTGGGCACATGCCGTCCTTAGAAATGGATACAGGAGCTGGCTGCAGGAATAGCAACTTTATTTTCTGTAATGCATAAATGAGCCACCAGTTGCAGGCAGTTATACAAAAAGGAATAATATAAACCTCAAACGGCAGGCCATAAGTATCAAGACTGATGCGGCATCGGCAGGCATGAAGCCAAGGGATTCAGCTCTCTGTCAGGCTCCAATATGATCTTCCCCATTCTACAACATCTTGTCTGTGCATCAGAGAATGAAGTGTTGAAGTGTTGGTCGGAGCGCATCAAGAGTGCCATGGTGTTCAAGCGACACTTACTGTGAAAAACATGTTTCTAATGTCACATATAGAATTTGTAGAACTAATTACGTTCTTCTTTTACTTTTTTAATCGCTTGATAGTGTAAGCATGAGATAAAATGTAACCATGGATGACAAACTGTGAAAACCCAATGGTGATTCTCGCAATAAATTTAAAGAGGCTTCAGATTCGCAGAATTCTATTTAATACTGAAAACATGTTTGATTCCTCATTAGTGTCAAAGAGGCTCATTCCCAAACTTTTTTCTACTCTTAATTTGAATTTAGTGAATCTCTGCGGACCTGAGCAGGGACATCACTTTCACCAACGCCTAACCCCTGGGTATGATACCAAAATATTGTGACCTAACTACCCACTGACAAAAACATAGTGCCCTAAAAATCATTAACAAAAATATCACCCAATTTGGAATTAATAATAAAAAATCTACAGTCAGTAGAGTGATATTTTATAAAAGGAACTCGGTGACTGTCAATATTTTTGTTATCGGTATTCTGACATACACCCTGCCATCACTCAATGAGGTTCCTATCATGGCTGCCGCCCATTTTATACCACAATAAGGTTGGCTAGGCCAAGGTGGAAGAAGGTGGGTCTAAAGTGGACATCAACATGGAGTTAGCAGAACCCATAGTTGGTGGAGTCCTCTAGACCTCTAGACCATTATCCAGGTAGGACAGTGCATGCAACAATTGCAACTGAAGAACATACTACAACTACTCCCGAAAAAGCAGGTGTTTTTCCAATCTGTAAAAGAGGATGTTAAACTCCCAAATTCGAACAGTTTCTCTGCAGAGAAAATATTTTCCCTGTGAAAAAAAAAGGAAAGAAAAAAAACCTAACTTTGCATATATGCACAAGTACGTTGCTCAGCTCACTGAAAATCTACACCAGTAACTCAAGATGAGGACTAGGCACAGAAATCTATGCGTATGGTAAATTCCCATGTTTACTGGTAAGGATTTTTGTCAATCCACAGTAAACGTGAATCTAGGCAAATTGTGGATGGAAATCAACACTGCAGTTTCCACATTTAAATTTATATTTGTGAATCTGTCCCGTGGTCCTCTTTTTCAGAAAAGTGCCTCAGTGAACAAAAAGATGTAAATTAAACAAGAGCAGAGTAAATTAGCGCAAGTGGTCTATTTTGAGATTCTCTGCGATTAAACAATAACCAGTATGTGCTGCAATAAAGTAAGATTTTGGAGTTTTTCCGTCCGTTGTAGCTATGAGAACGGATTTATTCATTGCTCGGGCAAATCGCAGTCACCTTATGCATGACTGAGCCACAGGCAATAACTAAGGGGCTTATTTACAAGGCCCTTGCGCCACTTTTGCGTCATTTTTAACATGGGAAAAGTGACGCAAAAGTGGCGCATGGGGCAATTTCCAAATTGTCTGGCACTGTCTTAGTATCGTACTGATCTGCATTTTAAACTCCTATAAACGGAGACGCACTTTAGCGTGTGTTGAAGAACCATGTTGTACAGCAATCTGCCAAGAATATCACACCAGTTCAAAGGCAGATCTTCGTACCTCTTGTTGACACATGTTTGATGAAATACAAAATTGTTAGTTAACATATGGATGAATTGAATTAAAAGCATTGTAAAAGGCACTAAACAGTAGGCTATATGTCAACACTGCACGCACTTCCGTCCTTCGTCCTTCCATCTCTCCCTTTTGTCCTTTCCTCCTTCCGTCGCGCATCCACAACCCCCCCCCCCTCTCCCCCGCCCCCACCACAAGACGCTTGCGGGTGAAATCAGAATGTCAGTAGTTAACAAGTAGGAGATAAAATGAAGGTTTACCCCTCATTCACAAGCTTAGGCATATTACGGGTGATGGCGTGAAATTCCCCGAACTTCCCACCACAGGAAGTACTGTTACTAGTGCTCCTCGCTATTCTGGGGATGGGGAAATAATGGGAATAATATGTTTTTAGGAGAATAACTTCAGGGAATCGATGTTTCTGCACTGATTCAAATAAGTTTTCCCCCACTGTCTCACAATGAGATCCTCTGTGTTGAACAACTTGTTATTCCGATGGTCCCGTTAACTTGCTACTGGGACCAATAAAAGTACTCGCCCAGTCATGATGAGGGCTCCTAGTACATTTTTAGCTGCAAGGACAGCAGGTGTGTAATATGACTGCCAGATTATCATTAACACGAGAGTGACTAACTCAATGAGCTTGGAGGGTGACCTGGAAGTGGGAGTAGAAAGGAACAGGGTTAATACTCTTTTCTTCACTAACCTTTGCAGAAAGGCAATGGTTAGTACACAAAGGTAGGCAGCAACCATACACATCATTACCCCATCATAGGACCTCTTCGTACCAGTCATTACCATATTGAGGCGGTCCCGCTTCCAGACAGGCTTTTAACACACTAGTCTGCTGTTTATATTTTTATTATATGCGCCCCTCCCACCCGCCTCCATTCCTGCTTGTTTTCCAGTCGAACGACAGGGGAGCGTACGCTCTAAGTTACATGCAGGGCACGAGTCGGGCGGGGGGGGTTGGTAAACGCGAGTACATGGCGTCCACCCACTATTTTCACAACAGAGTGGACGCCGTCCACAATGCTAAGAAGGTGGGCCCACAGAAATATGTTGAACTTGTCCCAGTGTAATTTTGAGACACTGGGACATGTTCAGCAGCGCCTGCACGTTATCTGCTTTCCATTCCCAGCAGCATCGTGCAGGCAGGGAGGCAGCGTTCTTTTTAACCTCCAGCTGGGCAAAGATAAAGACAGAAGTTAAGGGGTCATCAGGCCTCCTTTTGATCGAGTATCGGACTGGGGGCGTCCTGGAACCTCACAAATGCAAATGCGCGGGTGAGAAAACAAAAGCACACAGCTTGTTATTTCTTCACAGGTACTTAAGAGATGCATGCTTTTTACTTTGTTGTATATAAGTGCATGCACTGTAAGAATGTCAGATGGGTTGGTCTGTCCCAATATTTACACAAATAACAATTTAAATAGCACTATTTTACTTCTTTTATAGCGCTACTCATCCCAATGCAGAGGGTTAGAGCGCTTTAAATAACATACTCGTTATCCATTCCAAATAAATCATGTAAGCGTAAAAATCAATGTACAAGAAGTGTTACATGAGACAGTCAGGGTTACAAGGTGTAGGAGTCAAATACGCTTCATAGCTCATTGTGGTCTACTAGAAGGATTACAATTTATTAACTGCAAGTAACAAATGGATCTCTGTGTTCAAAGCAGTAATCCACTTACCTAATTACATAAACTAAAAATCTGTGATCTGCATGTTACATGATATGCTTTGCAGGAGAATTTTTTTTTAAAAACATATTTTATTGCATTTTCAGTTGGCACATGTTATAACATACACACATCAGACCATCACTTCCAGTGAGGATACTTCCTGTGATGCCACATAGAATGTCACGCGTCGTGATGTCATGTGCTTTGATGGCACGCATCATGATGTCACTTGCATACTGCCTAACTTGGTCAGTCCCCCCACTTCTTTTTTTAGGACTTGTGCACTGCCTGGCAGCACTTGAACCCCGCTGCCAGGTCTGTCTTGTAAAGGGCTGCGGGGGAGGCAGCAAGTCTCTTATGCTCCCAAAGTATCGTGGTAAGTGAGATTTGGTTGCTGGGAGACAGGTATAAATAGAAAGTTGCTGCTTGGCACAACCTAATTCCTGCTTGGCTGTTCGACTCTTTTTGTGGTTAAATGGAGCCTGTGGAGTCTGATGCTACACCTCGGAAATCTGCTTCCAAACTGAAGCATGTCCAAGTATTAGAGGAGGACAAATTGCTGCAAATATCCAGGACTGATTTGCAGGTCTTGATTAATACTGCGATGCTTTCGGCCTTGACTGAGCCACAAGCAAAAAAGCAAAAGGGGGATGGTGATGATGAGATAGACTATTCCCAAAGGGCAAATATGTGCAGGGTAAAACTTTCACTGATATGTTGGCACATATTTGGGAAGTGCTCAGATTTGAACCCGAAAATCTGGTGGATGATGGGTTTTATTTGCAATATAGTGCCTCTGTGGCGGATGATTTGCCCTTCCATGACATTATCAGGGAGATCCTTGCTAAGGAGTAGAAGGATGTGGATAAGCAGGGTATTCTTTGTTTCTTGATCAAGCAGTATTTTTTGGCACAGTTTGATGACCAGTTCTCGCTGATCCCAAAGGTTAATTACATGTTGTCCTCTTTGGCCTCTTCTTCTTCATTATCATCTTAGGAGGCAGCCCTTTCGGATCCAGTGGAGAAAAGGTGGAGGCTGCTTTAAAGCGTGCTTACGCAGATTCACATTTTGGGATCAGGGCCAGTACATACTTTGCCTGTGCCTCACAGGTCCTTGTCAAGGATTTTGAGAGACTGTTTGACTGCCTTCAGGATCCAACACCTGTCCTGGTTCATAAGGATGTTTAGTCCAGTTCCTCTTTGATGTCACGTTTGATACCTTGTGGGCTTTGTCCTCCTCTGCGGATACAGCAGTGGCTGGTTGCACATCTCTGTGGACGAGACCATGGCGGCTGGAGGCAGCGCAAAATACATTAATTAATAAATTGCCATTTGAAGATCCTAAGGTGTTTGTGGATGATCTGAACACTATGGTGCAATGGTCTGATGAGGAAAAAAGATGTTCAAGCCTTTTCAGTTAATGTAGAAGAATACATATTTGTTTCACAAACAGAATTTTCCGTCGGTGTTGTCCTGTTCTCAGCCGTTTTGTGGACAGGCTCAAGGTGGGGGAGCTGTGTTCACCAATAAGTCCCAACCCCAAAATAAACAGTCCCAGGGAGCCAGGTAGAAATGACTATGCCGGAGTCAGGCCAGGCTCTAGGTGTTCCAGGATCAATGGTTCAGGTTGATTTCTGACCAGTGAGTTTTGTCCATTATCATTCACAGGTATCGGATTCTCTTTGTTGATCCTCCTCCAGAAAGTCACTTTCCGGATACCCCATTGTCAAAAGACATTCTGAAACAGACAGGTTACCAGTAGTGGAGAAGCTGCTCACAAAAAGAGCAATCAACAGTGTCGGCAGCGGAGGAAGGGCTATGTTTCTACTCCATTCTGTTCTTGTTTCAGAGATCTGTGAAGGTGGAGCTGTTTGCAATCCATCATTCCTCTCATTCAGCAAGGTGATTTTTTGGCGACCCTGGATCTAGAGGATGCCTATTTTTACGTCCCTGTCCATTGAGACAGCCAATGGTTTTTGAGATTTGCAGCGAACAAGGACCATTTCCAGTTCCAGGTGTTACCCTTCAGGCTGTCGACTGCTCCTCTGACTTTTACCAAGGTATTGGCTGTGGGTGTTTTGCAGGTTTGAGAGTTCTCTGTGTTTCCCTACCTTGATGATTGTTTGATCTGTGCTTCCTATCTCCTTAAGGCTCTGTTGGTGGTGAAGCAACAATGGCTCTGTTTCAATAGTTGGGCTTCAAACTTATCCTGACAAAATCGGAGCTATCAGCTCAATTTCCATGCAGACAGCTTGAGCCACAACCTGCCTTCCTCATACCTGTACCACCTATCTGTGCCCCTTGACAGGTAAATTTGTCTCCAGTTCAGGGATCCATGGATCAACCTTTTTGCCTCTCCCCACAATGCCCTCCTTCCACGGTTTTGTTCGGAGGGGGTTTGTCCTGAGGCATGGGCGGTGGATGCCTTTTCGATTCCTTGGTCCTCAGATCTTCTGTGTACCTGCCCTCTGATTCCTGTCCTCCCAAGTGTGCTTTAGAAGATTCGGGTGGAAAGGGTGTCTGTGATCTTGATTGCCCCTTTTTGGCCATGTCACCTGTGGTTTCCTCTGTTGCTTTGATTGTCCCGGAGCAGGTTTGTTTAGTGGTCAGTGATCCCGTCCCCAAATCAGTTACCAGTCCTGTCCTTGACCTGTGTCCGTCAGCAACTGACAGCTTGGCTCTTGAACAATTAGCGCTGGAGTCCTTGGGATGTTCTTCTCTGGTGGCACAGGATATTCAGAAATGCCATAGGGATTCTACACTTAAGTTTTACAATAAGAACTGGGGTTCCATTGTGAAATGGTGTACTGCTCAGGGGGTGGATTATGTTGCTGGGGAATGGGTGAAGATTCTTAAGTTCCTGAGGGATAGGTTTGGAAAACTCTTGCCTCCTCTACTCTAGCTGCTCAATGGGCAGCAATCGGGGCCTGCATGGGGTCGGGAGATTATCTGGAGAGTATTGCTCCTTTGGTGATTCGGTTGTTGCAGAGTTTTCACCTCTGTCGGCTGGTGTCTCCAGTCATTGTTCCTTCCTGGACTTGCTGACTGTCCTTCAAGGTCTCCAGTTGTCCCCTTTCGAGCCTTTGCCGGAGGCTGATTTGGTATAGTTTTCTGCTAAGTTGGCCATTTGTTGTCCATTACTTCAGCCCACCGGTTGGGGGAATTGGGAGCTTCGCTGATTTCTTGTCCCTATTTCCAATTTCTGCCTGATAAAGTGATTCTGCAGGTTGGATTTGGCCTTTATCCCAAAGGTTTCTTCAAAATTCCATTCGTGCCAGGATCTTCCTCAATCAATCAATCAATCAATCAATCAGGGAATTGTAAGCGCACTACTCACCCGTGAGGGTCTCAAGGCACTGAGAGGGGGTGGGGGGTCCGCAGATCTGTTTAGCCGAAGAGCCAGGTCTCGAGGGTCTTCCTGAAGGTGTTCAGGGAGGGGGCGCGTCTGATGTCTGCCGGTAGCTCGTTCCAGGTCTTGGCTGCAATGTGAGAGAAGGATCTTCCACCTGCTCTGGCTCTGTGGATGCGCGGGGTTTCAGCCAGTGCGAGGTTGGAAGATCGGAGGTTTCTTTTGGGTACGTAGAAGTTGATTCTGTCGTTGAGGTATTTGGGTCCGTTGTTGTGTAGGCATTTGTAAGCGTGAGTGAGGATTTTGAAAGTGACTCTTTTCTCCACGGGGAGCCAGTGGCGACTTCGTAGGTGTTGGCTGATGTGTTTGTGTCGGGGGATGCCGAGGACGCGTCTGGTGGCGGTGTTCTGTATTGTCTGGAGTTTGCGGAGTAGGGACTTGTTGATGCGGGTGTAGAGTGCGTTTCCATAGTCCAGTCTGCTGGTGATGAGTGAGTGGGTGACTGTCTTCCTTGACTCAGGGGGGATCCACTTGAAGGTCTTGCGGAGGATGCAGAGGGTGTTGAAGCAGCTGGAGGTGACAGCGTTGACCTGTCGGTTCATGGTGAGTGATGAGTCAAGTACGATGCCGAGGTTCTTGGCGTGGTCTGAGGGGGTAGGTGGGCTTCCGAGGGCGGTCGGCCACCAGGTGCTGTCCCATGCAGAAGGGGTGGTACCGAGGACGAGGACTTCTGTCTTCTCGGCGTTGAGCTTCAGGCAGCTGTTGGTTATCCAGACTGCGATGTCTTGCATTCCTTTCCTGATTTTCCTGGGGAGGTTGATGGTCAGGTTCACTCCATTTTGGATGTTCGAAGGGCTCTTCAGATTTACCTGCAACACACTCATGATTTTCGCCTTTCCCCTGCTCGGTTTGTGTCCTTTGGCAGGGCAGCTTAGGGTAAAAAGGTGACTACATTTACTCTCAGTAGGTGGGTGTGCCTGGCAGTTTGTCAATCTTATAAGTCTTTGGGGCTGGATCCCCCATCTCAGGTTCAGGGTAGTTCCACTAGGACTGTGTCCACTTCCTCGGCTGAGGCTGTGGGAGTTTCTATCTCAGAAATGTGTAGGGCTGCTACTGGCAGTCACATCATACTTTTATCTAGCATTATCGGCTGGATGTGTTGCCTGCTTCTATGGATAATTTTGCTCTTGGTGTTATGAAGTGCTGTGTCTTGAGCTTGATTTAATAAAACTTGAGTTGTTCATACGTTTTCGGTGATGTTACTTACCAGTAGTCTTAATTACCCCGATTAAGGTCCTCCTCATCCCAGTCATGTCCCCCCCTCACTCCCTCTATTCTTGTCTGGTCTTGTTACTAAAAGGACTGGAGGCGGGTCATAGGGGCTTATATAAAAAAAACTTAAAAAGCAGACTAGCTTTTTAGGTGCCTGTCTGGAGGCAAGACCGCCTCACTTTGGTAATGATTGGGATGAGAAGGACCTTAATCGGGGTAATGAAGATTGCGAGTAAGTAACAACACATCACTGTGAGAGCTAGTGTGCTAATTTCCACCTCCGAGCGTGCTTCTACCCAATGAGTTAGGGGCATATTTAACAAATATTCACACAATGCAACACCTCAAGCCACCTTGCTACGCTGCACTGTGTGAAAGAGAGAGGCAAGAATAAAACGTATTTAACATTATACAGCCCATTCCTGCTGTCTGCAGCATTGGTGCACAAACTGCTGTCTAGCACTAACGCAGGCACTCTTGCACCGCAGTGCAAAAGTGTCAGCACAATTGTTTTTGTGCAGGAAGGGACACCAAAATCATTCATCAGAGGCATTTTACTGTTTCTACGTGTGCTACACAATGCAGCACACTCAGAAAGAGGAAACAACAAGGAGAAATAAGAATATTTCTCCTTGTTGCACCTCGGGTGGGAAGGCATACAATTGTGATTTAGTGTTGGTAAATGTGGGAATGATTCAAAATGTATGGGTGGATGCGTGGGAACACCCAAGCTCCACCCAAGCTCCACCCAAGGCACACTTCTCTCCCGCAGAGTGTTGCGAGACAGTCATTTGTGCTGCCTTCCATTACTCTAGATTTATCAAGCCATGCAGGGCCACGCAGGGTGGCCTTGCATGGCTTGGTAAATCTAATTTTAGGTTTTGTATCACCATGCATCCCCTTGCATGGCACAAGGCAATGCACAACCTATCAATGAATGAAAGATATTATACTTTATTGTTCAGTTAATTAAAATGTACAATATGACACTCTTACATTACCGTATGATACATCATAAATAAATATCATTTTAAAAGAACCTTCTTAAAATACAGTTAAAACCTTCGTAATATATTTAAAGCTGCAAGGTAGAAACTGATTTTTAGCAGCACCGATCTACAGTTATAACATTTCAACAGCACTGTTAGACTTGGCGCCATTGGCGTGGGTCTCCCTTCCATTTTTTGCTGTTGCCTCATTTGTTTTTGCTGGTCTAGATGCTTTGCGCACTTTGCCACTGCTGTTCAGTGCCAAAGTGCAAGTGCTCCCTGTTGTAAATTGATGTAATGGATTAGTGATTCCATGATTGGCTGATTTGATTTACTTGTCAGACCCTAGTACAGTGCACCATGTGTGGCCAGGGCCTGTAAATCAAATGCTGCTGGTGGGCTTGCAGCACTGATTGTGCCACCCACAGAAGCAGCTTGTAAAATGTGGCTCAGGCCTGCCATTGCAGAGCCTGTGTGCAGTCTGGGACTGCCATGTCAACTTGGCAAGTGCACACTCTTGCCAGTCCCTAAACCTTCCCTTTTCTACATGTTAGTCAGCCCTAAGGTAGGCCCAAGGTACCCCTGTGGGCAGGGTGCATTGTATGTAAAAGGTAGGACATGCCCTGATGTGTGTGGCATGTCCTGATAGTGAAATACTGCCAATTTCGTTTTTCACTATTGCAAGGCTATCTGTTCCCATAGGCCAGAATGGGCAGTTAGTTTATAACATCTTATGAACATAACTGGCCCTAGGAACAAGATGGGAAAATAAAGTTTAGTATGTCTGAACTCAGAATGTTAAAGTGCATCTTTTAGTGTGGGTGATTTTTACATTCTTTGTTTGAAAATACCACTTTTAGAAAGTGGGTATTTTCTTGCCTAACCATCCAGTATGCCTCTGCTAGGTTTGGTATTGCATGTCTGGCTTGTGAGTGACAGGAACTGGGAGAGGGCAGTGGCTCCGGCAGTCTGATGAGTCAGGGCTGGGCTGAATGGGACCTGGGTTGAATTTAGAGTAGGGGGAGGAGATTTCCTTTCACCTTCCTGGGCCAGGTCTGCTTTCAACAATGCTGTCTCCACCTCCTGCCAGGAAGCTGCACCAGTGAGGACAGCACTGGTTTTGGCTGGGTACAGACACTCTCTGCCTTCAGAGAACAAAGAATTTGTGTGTATAAAAAGAGGGGCCCAGACCCCAGACTTTTAGATCACTTCTGGGAAATCAAGAGGAACCTTTGCCAAGGAGAAGAACCGGAGAAGCTGAAGGAAGATTACTGCCCCAGTGCTGTTTTCTGTTTGGGGTTGGCCTGCAGTGGTTACTTGTTGCCAAGGAAAGGAGAAAAAGGACTTTGCTTTGTCATCTTGAGGAAGATCTCCAAGGGCTTGAAACTGAGCTTGCCTCCTGTCTGAAGTGTCAGGGACACAAAGACTTCACCACCAGCTCCCCTGAATTTCCTTGCTGGGAATTCCAACCTGCAAAGAGGTGCCTGCTGCTGTTTAGGACCTCTAGAGACTGTTTGTTGTTGGGAGCTGGAAGATCGACGCAACGAGGAAGAAGCGGGACGCATCCGCACTTATTCCCGACGCCATTGCCGAGTCACGGAGAAGACGCGTGCCGCCTCCGCACCTGGTCCCGACGCATTGCCGAGCCACGGAGAAGAAGCGCGCCGCATCCCCACCGGGTCCGGACGCATCACCGAGAAGACCGTCGCAGCACCTGCCTTGCGGCTGCAAACGTTCACGCATCGTCCGAATCTTCGCATCGCATCAAGCTGCCATTTTGTCGCATCGCACCGGATCATCGCCACGCATCGAGGCGCCATCTTGTCGCATCGTACCCGGAACACAGTAAGAAACAGACGCATCTCCTCCTCTCCGGTAAGGAACAGACGCATCGCCTCCCCTGCGCTGCAGTAAGGAACAGGTGCCTCACCTCCCCCAAAGCAAGGAACTGACGCATCGCCTTCCCTGTGTCCCTTTTATTTGTTTTGCCTGACGCACCTAAGGTACTTTGTTGGGAAAGTGTTGCATTTACAACTTGCATTGAACTGAACTATTTCTACCATTTAAGAACCTTATTTTTGATACTGTATTGTGGATTTGTGCCATTTGGTCTTGTTTAGATAAAGATTACTTATTTTTCTAAACTGGTGTGGTGTCCATCTGTAGTGTTTTCACTGTGTTACTGCATGTGTTCACAAATGCTTTACACACTGCCTCTGAGATAAGCCTGTCTGCTCGTGCCAAGCTACCAAGGGGGTGAGCAGGGGGTTATTTTAGGAGTGTATCCCCCTTACCCTGACTAGAAGCAAGGGCCCCTATTTGGACAAAGGTACCTACCTCTGCCAACTAGAGACCCCCATTTCTAACAAGCACCGATCTACAGTTACAACATTTCATAATATAGAGCCTTAATAGGTAGCCAGTTTGGTTTACCCGATATCCATTAATTTTGTTATAAGTATATAGGATGCTTATTGTTTTGATTATATCTTGAGCGTAAAAAAGACATGGAGTTGTGTAAAGTAGACATCATGGTGTATCGGTGCTTACCAATGCGGTCATAGTTATTTTAAAAAATGTAATATATTATTTTAGTCATTTTTAGGTCGAGCCTACACAGCGCTTGCGCTGTTAGGTGATCTGTTGCTTGAGAGCTACGACTGTGAGTGAGTGTGCACGGAAGGGGAGGCAGTGAGGTACACCCAGCAGTGAGGTACCGATGCACCCACAGACATGGCTGTGAACCTCAGCAAGAATGGTGTGGCCCTGCAGGCGGCTTATGAGGATGTCCTGACCGAGAAGAGCGGGACCGACTGGTGAGTGTTCCTTCTACCCTGCTGTGCACCCCCAGGTGTTTCTACCGATGCTCTGCCCATGCACTTTCTTTAAAAGCAGTGCTGTATCTCCACCGCTGCTGTCTTGCACACCTGCTGCCTCTTTTACTCTTGCACAATTTCTAGAGTCTCCGATCCACTCTATTCCCCATCCAGTTGCGTTCTTCCAACCTCACCTATGCCCAAATATTCTTGCCTTCCTCGTATTTGCCCCACCTTGCTGATGCTGTGATTCCTCCGGCCAAGCATGAGTAGGTGGAGAGACTATCCCCCTGACATCTGTCCTGGTAGTACGCTTCTCCCCCTTCCTAGCCACTTAGTATGCTTCTCCCCCATCCTAGCCCCTTACTCCCTACCATAATGCTTTCCCACCAATTTCTTCTGCTGTTCCTCTGCTCCTCCCACCCCTTCATAGCCCCCCTCCTATTGCACCCCATCCCTTTTGAGCAAACTTCAGAGACAACTCCTACCCCTCCTCCGCCCCCAAGGCTTCTTCCCTTTACCGCCTCAGAAGCTTGTTGCCCACTTCCTAGGCCACACTTATGGGTATGAGTAGGGGCAACTCACTCCTTTAGAGAATAGAGCGAACTAGAGATGTCCTGTGCATCACATATGTCCCCTCTGTAACCCCACCACCCCCTTTCTGTCTTAAGCTGGATTGGTAGTGGCAACCAGTGTTTAATCACAGAGTGCTGACTACGAAATACCGTCAGTCGCGCATGATGTCTTGTCAGGTTTAATCTATCAGTCTACGTGTATTGAAATACTGGAGGAATTGGGAAAAATTCAGTCACAAGTCGGACAGGTACCTCTGAAATGGTGACAGAGCTGGGGTACCTTCACACCTTCTTTCCAGTGTTGGTGCTGTTGAATGTACTGTCAGTCAAATTGGCTGGTGCTTCGGAAAGTGCGGTGGCACTAGGGAAAGTCAGTCAATCAAAAATGTAATAGAGAGACGATTGGAATGATCCAAACAAATGTGCAGTCGCCACACATAGCAGATGTCATGTATAAACCGCCATTCACAATATAGCCCTACTTTTAGTGTCATTTGCAGTAGAGCTCCCTTAAGAGAAATATCTCCTTGGTCAGCTTAACACAGTAGGTCAGGCAAGGGCTCTAAAAGACGGTGCATAGCCCCTGGAGAGTCTGCTCCTTTGTAAAGACACATAAAGATAAACTTTAACATGATGTGGGGTTTGTCAAAACTACCAATTTCCTTTCTACTCTTTACTCACGAATCCTGGCTACGTGGGCTTTAGCTTTGTTCTTTTTAGTTTAAACAGAGAACTTTATTGTAGAAGAGATGCAACCAAGTGCAAACAATCAGATAAAGAATCAAAATGTGTAGTTGCATATAGAAAAAGGCTTACAATAACTGTAAAAAGAAGGGAGGGAAAAGAGAAAAAGGGAAAAGATGTACTAATAACATGACTAAATATATCATATGGAAGTAGGAGAGCTTAATACTTTATAAGGAATAATAACTGTGAAAGAAATGTAATAACAGAAAATAGAAAGAAACTATATAACTACAGACATTAGTAAACAAGTAAACAGTATACCACTAAAAACCATTCATGGTGGTTTGGGGACTTCTTCTAGCGATGGATGATGTTGGGTAAACTTTTGTGCAGAAGTATCCAAGAAAATAGTCACAGGGGACCATATGTGTTCTCTTTTCAGGAGTAAAGACATAGGGGAGACATAAGCACGATCTAGTTGATGGTTATAGCATACACTATACCACCAAGCTTGAAGGGAAAGTTGGTGGATTGTTTCCAATTTTTTGTTATCTGTTGGAAAGCAATTGCAATTAATAAATCCACAACATCCATGTTATAAGAGAGGGTTTGCCAATGATCAGATAATGTACCTAGAAAGATATCTATAGGGGAAAAGGGGAAATGAGTGTGAAAGATGACATTGATTTGAGACCATACCCTCAACCAGAACTGATGTGTGGAGGGACAAGAGAAAAACATGTGGTATAAGTCTGCATGAGGAGTGTTACATGACCAGCAATTTGAAGAAAGTGTGGATTTGAATTTATGTAGGGACATTGGAGTAAACATAAGTCGATTGTATATAAAGAAAAGTGTTTGTGTCGTACTAGCTGATCTTGAAGTCTTACGAAGTTTTAGCCATAATTTATCCCAAAAAGCAGTGGACCATGAAGTGTGGAATTCACATTCCCATTGAAGCTCGATGTTAGTTTAAGTTCTGTGTTCAAGGGGTGTGTTGAGGAATTTGTAAATAGATGAAACGCTAGATTGGGCACTTAAAACGGGGAGAATATTGCGATGAGTTAATAAGGGGGATGATGTAGAAGATATTAAAGATAAGGAAGAAGATATATTTTGGATCAATAACTTGAATTTGGCAGATAATGATTTTGGGAATTTATAAAGTAATTGTGCTTCAGAAAAAGTAAGAAAAGAATCATTAGAGTAAAGCTGGTGGATCCAAAGCAGACCTTTGTCTAGCCAAGCCTTCCAAAAGATGGGTTTATTTTTAATTTTAAGAAGGTGATTGTGCCAAATGGAGGAGTTAAGAAATTGTTCCTTACTTGAGAGATGTGATATCATAAAGGAACAAAATAACTTATGAGTAGTGTTAAGTATAGGTGAGGATAGAAAATGTGTCTTGTGAGTGAAAGTAAGAGATTCGTTAAGAGAGAAGGGAGATAGGAAAGAGTGCTCGAGATCTTTCCACAGTGTAGAGGGATTGGAGATGGAATGGTTTAGGGACTTAGAAAGCTGTTTAAGAAGAAAAGCATTGTGGTAAAGTTGAAAATCTGGGAAGTTGACTCCACCTTGCGATTTAGGACGTTTAAGCATGGCTAGGAACATACGCAGCTTCTTTTTATTCCATAAGAATACTGATAAAATAGAGTTAATTTTTTTGAAAAAGTATGCGGGAAGTTGAGAGGAGTAGCCGAGATCATATAAAAAATGACGGGAGTAAGCATCATTTTAATAGTGTCAAGTCTGCCCCACCAGGATAAGTATAAAGGATGCCATTTAGAAATAGATGTAGATAAAGTAGAAAGGACAGGAGTCATGTTTAGGGAAAGAGTCTTTCTAATAGAGGGGGCAAACCAGAGACCTAAATATTTAATCTTTTGGGAGTTCCATGAGAAATTAGTAGAGGCAAAGTCTTGTTTAAAACATAAAATATTAAGGGGAAGAACTTCACATTTATCATGATTCAATTTATAACCACAAATTAAAGAGAAAGCATTGACTTCTGTAATGAACGTTGGAATAGAGTGTTCTGGCTTGGACAAATATAGCAGAATGTCATCTGCATAGACACTCATTTTAACATGAAGTTTATCATGTTTAAAGCCATATATGTTAGAGTTTTGTTTAATTTTAGCTAGAAAGGGTTCTAGCGCGAGAATAAAGAGAAGTGTGGAAAGGGGACATCCTTGACGGACACCTCTCTGCAAAGTGAAGGAGTTGGAAATGGAACCATTGGCAAAAATGGAAGCTTTGGGTGAGGTGTATAATAAGAAAATATAAGAAATACATTTGGGCCTGAAGCCGAACCAGGATAAAGTGTGGAAAATAAACGACCAATCCATGCGGTCAAAAGCTTTTTCCACATCTAGAGAGATGGCTGCAAGTGAGTGAGGGTATTTATTAGATTTGTGCAGTATATTAAAGAAAGTCCTGGTATTGTCAGAGATATTCCATCCCTTAATGAAGCCAGATTGTTCTTTACAAATAATGGATTGTAAAAGAGGTTCCAAGCGAAGAGCAAGAATTTTAGCATATAATTTATAATCAGAATTGTTTAATGATATTGGTCTATAGTTTTCACATAGATGAGGGTCTCTTCCTTCTTTAGGAATTAAACTGATGAGGGCGTCTTGAAAAGTACCACTGGAGGCGTTAGAGGAAATGAAATGTGAGAATAGAGAAAGAAGATAGGGAAGGAGGGATTTGGAGAAATGGGAGTAGAATTCTACAGGGAATCCATCTGGACCAGCTGTTTTCCCTGTGTTGAGAAGTTTTAAAGCATGTGAAATATCTTTTATGGTAATATCCCGTTCCAATGGTGAAAAATCAATATCTGTGGGAAATAGTTTTTGTACCGAGGCAAGATAATTTTGTATGTCCATAGAATCTGGGATAAGTTCAGGGGTATAAAGAGAGGTATAATACTTTTTAAATTCCTCCAGAATCTACCAATTTTTAGATACTGGAGAAGAGGAAGAATTTAATATATAATCAATATTAGTGCGATCTTTCTTGATTTTGAGATATGAGGCAAGGAGTTTGCCCGCTTTGTTTTGGCTGCCATAGTAACGAGCACTACCTCGAAGGAGATAGGCGGGAGCGTTTTCCGTGGATAACTTATTATACTTAAATTTTTCCTTGATTAGATTTTTGAGATCGGCTGTAGAATTAGTTACTGTATAAGAGACTCTAGCAGTTTAATAGTTTTAAGAATTTCATTCGCTTTTTGGGAATTTTGACGTTTCTTTTGGCAACATAAGAAATAATAAAATCTCTGGCTGAAGCTTTAAAAGTATCCCAAACAATAGAAAAGGATGAAAGTTTGCTCAGCTAACAACGCGGTATTAAAATGCCATCTTCTACTGGTGACATTAACCGGGAGTAGTTCTAAGTCTAATATTACAGGAGCATGGTCAGAAATCAATATGGATCCAATATCTGCTTGCAATATAGATTGTGTTAATGCTTTAGATACAAATAAATAGTCTATGCGTGATTGAGAGAGATGAGTGGGGGAGAAAAATGTGTACTCACGGACCTGTGGGTGACGTAATCTCCAGGAGTCAACAAGAGATCTATGGGAAATGAGGGTGGTAAAATGCTGATGCATTGGAGAGAAAACAAATGGTGTTTTAGATGTACGGTCAATGTAAGGGTCGACAGTTAAGTACAGTCACCACCAAAAATAACATATGGTTTAGAAATAGACATCAAAAGAGTAGAAATGTGTGGCCAAAAATTACCATCAGGTTTAGTAGGAGCATATACATTAAACAAAGTAATAGGTGTATCATTGACTTTAAGGTGAACAATTAACCATCGCCCTTCATCATCTGAGTCCTGAGAGAGAAGGGAAACTTTAAGGGGATATTCTCAAGAACGTGCGATAAACATCGCCAAAATAGATTACCGCAAGTTTACATATCGCCGTCTATCGTGGGAAAATAACCCTGTGTTAACGTGGAATTCACAACACGGCGGTAACATGCAATAGTACCCAGATAACGTGGCAAATGTCCGCGATAACACAACCGGGACGGCGATGAAAATCCAAACCCGAACGCGAAAAAAGTTGCGATGGGCCCAACCACGATAAAAAATCCAGCGAGAAGCAGCGCCAGGCCTGCAAGTCCCACAAGTCAGGCTGCAAAAAGCACAATAAAAGCGGCAACACAAAACACAAACAACTGCGAAGCACCATGGAGGTAGCCGGAGCAAGCACAGAGGACAACCAGAACCCCACAAGCCCCACGGAGGACCAGCCTGGGACCTCGGGGTCAGGGAAGGGCAAGGAGAAGAAGAGGAAGATGCGGCTCAGTCCGCAGGAAAACAGGATCCTGATCACGGAGGTGATAGAACACCATCAACAACTGTACGTCACCTCCACTATGTCATTGGCAACAAAAAATACAATATGGCAGTCCATCCTGGACAAGGCGAATGCAGTCGGAGCACTGAGGAGGACAATGGACGAGCACAAGAGGCACTGGAATAATGTGAAGTGCAAGACCAAGCAGAAACTCTCAGACAACCAGAAGGCAGCAATGCAGACTTGAGGTGGGAGACCAGCGCCACAGGAGGAGCTGGATGAGATGGAGGAAATGGTGACCACAGTCATCAGTGTGGAGACGGTGGCAGGAGTCAGGGGACCGGACACTGATCAACATGACCCGACACAACAGCAACAGGGTGAGTAACCACCAGGGACTGGGGGGACGGGGGGAGATGGGCACAATGGCACACATGCACAATTAAGTAGAGCACATCTGTGGACAAACCATGGCCAAGAGTCACAACACCAACCAAGAGCCCAAGTTACCCAAGTCTGCAACATCACAGCACCGCATAAGCACAGAAGTGAAAGCCCTACCGCCTGAAAGGGATAAGGGCCAGCCAAATCAGAGCTGAAGGGGCAACTCACCTACAATGCAGCACACACACATAAGATCCAGAGCACCGCAACATTGACAACAATGTTGAACAAACAGCAACACCAGCACAACAGAACAGAGGACACAACTGCTGCCGTTTGTGTGTGGAAAATGGCCATTCGCATGTGGCATAGCTGGAAACTGTGAGATGATGATGTACTAGTACAACCCCACATCCCTGATGGTGTAGTAATGCATTTATGGTCGTGACCCAGATAGGCAGTGAGAGTGACACACATTGTCATAGAAATCAACACTCATCACAGTTGAATACAAGTGAAGGTGCGTCAACTTTATTAGCATATGTGTGTCAGTACGGGCAAGATTAGTGCCACAACATGCAGACCAATGCAGCAGTATGTCAGAACATGGAACGTTGCCAAGCGCCACTGTCCACTCCGGGGGAGTGCCTTACCTTGCACAGGTGTGTGTTAACCCGCGTTGTTGTCCGCTCATGTATTTGGAGTCCAGGCGAATGCAGACATGTCCACTGTCACCGTGGGAGATGTGACCAGAACCCCAAGATCCAACAAGTTGTTGGGACATGTGCAATGTGTTCCAAACTGTTGTGTCTGCAGGTACGTAGTTACACGACCATGAAAGCTAGTGCAGCCTCGTAGGCAATTATTTCCAACATGAGGTCATCGTCGACTTCATCGAACAGGACAGCAAGGCTAACCATTAGCAGGTCCGGACAGATGTGCTGCGTCCACCCCCTTTCACCAATTTGCACTACAGCCCAATAGGGGAGCGGCTCAATTTGCTCACTGCACACGAGGAGTCCTGCAATCTCCCAGGTCCAGCTGCCAGCATGTATGCCAAGTATCCAGGCATCCCATAGACGGGTGTCACGGTGACACTCATGGTCGTGGGCCAACAGGAGGCGCACACACATGTCGAAATCCAGTTTGGCTACCGTCCTGTTGGATAGGCAGACATCCATGGGCCACTCGAATATGCACGAGCGACAATGCAACACAGGCTGCACGCAGGTGACGTTGGCAAGGCGGAAGCTCAGCCGGTAACTGATCCGCAGCTCTACCAATAGCAGTGCCCCCAGTAAATGCAGCATACGTGCACGGTACAGTTCCACCTGACAGGGGTTGTGCAAGTGTCCGTGATGGTCTGCCATTGCGTTAGTGGCTCTGGTTGAAGCGGCACTGTTCTGACCTGCGCCAGTTCTGTGGATGAAATGCCACAGCTCGGAGCAATGAGTTGTTTTAGTGTGCAACGGTTGTACGCCTGGGTTAATGTGGGAGTAAGTGTGAAGGCCATTCCATGCAAGATAACTTCGAGCAAGGACTTCTGTGTGTGGGGTGTGTATACGTTGGTCTCTTGTCGGGCTGTGCGCAGTGTGGGAGTCGTCATCAGCTGCTATAGTATCTGTCAGGGGGTGCCGGGCACATGTAATTCCGAGGTCAGAGGTGCAGATGTGCTTCCGCCTGATAGCACAGACAAAGGAGCATTCATCCCTCATCTGCTTGCATTCAGGTACTGTGAAGTGGCTTGTTGGGGGTGGGGTGGGATGTGTGCGACTTTGGGATTCATGTTTGACATGTCTTGCAAATGAGCGGCATCGCTGTGTGTTACGTTGCCTCAGAGCTGCTCCTCCCTCCCCCGAGCCTATTTACTTGTGTGCGCTGCGCGGTTGCATCACTGGCACTCCTACGGCACACCATTGTCATACCTGTCTGCGCATGTCCACAAGCCTGACAACGATACTGTGATGTTGGCCGTTGGAGGTGGGCGGCCACGTGAGTGTAGGCCTGTGGGAAGGATAGGGCGGACACAGACATAGAGTTCATGCCTGGCTGAACTCGCGCTGCGGTTAAGGCTAGGCATTTGGCTCATGCAGTGGCAATACAGATACACACAACACTTGGCATGTATGAGCCAAGACCCCAAGCGGTCTTGCGCTCCTTCATTTCCCCGTTCATGCGAGCCCGCCCTCCGGGTGCATGCTACATTGCAACATTGTCGATTGCGGACTGGGTGGCGCCAACACTACAACAGAGACACACTCATTAGTTACTTCCTTGTCCAGGCCAGAACTGAACCACGCCCAGAGCCAAGGGGAAATCCTTCACACCCCTATGCTGGCTTGGCGTACGCCGGCCCAGCCCACTCTGCTTACGCTTACAGGGGGGGACGGCACAGCTACATGTCCAGGGTCTTCCCCACTGCCTGAGGTGGCATGGTTGCGTCCGCTGTCCACAGCACAATGTAATGTGGTAGGGCCCTGGCCCATCATGCATACATAATGACCACACGGACACACTTAGATAGATAGTGAAACTGGCTACGGGCACGTGCGCCCAGCCCCTTTTTATTACCAGGGTCACATGTCCAGTGGCGCCTGTGCTGGATGGGTGTGGACTGGGTGTAAGCCAGCCCTCAGGGAGTGGTTGATGCTGGCAACAACTAGAACAGTGATCATCGGATCACACACACAGATTCAATCATAAAGGGTCCATGACTTGCAGTGCACTGAGGTAGGGGTACCAGAGCTGAGCGTGCTCATGTGAAGGAATTGTTAATGATTTGGTCCCTTCGGGATATTCCTGCTGCAGCTGCAGTGGGGTGTGGTACACCTGCCTCATCTTCATCATCATCTTCCCAGGTCTTCCCCAATGCCTGAGGTGACATTGTTGCGTCCGCTGTCCACAGCACTAAACTCAGTCATGAAGGGTCCATGTGTTGTGGTGCACTGAGTTAGTGGCACCTGAAGAGCTGAACAGGGGATCAAGCTTATGATGGCATCCAAGACAGGTGTGAGCAACTTTGATAGGCTGGCTGTTCGACTCCTCCGACTCTGGCAGTTGTTGGTTGGAGGTGGTCCTGGCGGTGGTGGCGGGTGTGCAGCCTGCGATGATGGGGTGTCCTTGCAGGTCAGGATTGGATTTGGTTTGCGAGCCCTGCTGACCGCAGTGTAGGCCGGAGACAGCGGTCAGAAAGGGCACACAGCCACGTGACGATGACTTGTGGTGCACTGAGTTAGTGGCACCTGGAGCGCTCGGCGGGTGCGCGGCCTGCGCTGATGCGTCGTCAGGGCGGCCCGCCCTGGTAGCAATGTCTGTGGCCTACTGGACTCTGCCATAAATGAACCAAGACTCAAGGGGGCCGATTCACAGAACTAATCTGAGACAAAATCCTAAACTTACAACTTTTGGTATTCACAGAAGGCATTTAGTAGTAGTAAAGTTAGGACTACTAACTTTACTACTACTAACTTGAGACAAAATCCTAAACTTACTACTTTTGGTATTCACAGAAGGCATTTAGTAGTAGTAAAGTTAGGACTACTAACTTTACTGCTACTAAATGCCTTCTGTGAATACCAAAAGTAGTAAGTTTAGGATTTTGTCTCAAGTTAGTAGTAGTAAAGTTAGTAGTCCTAACTTTACTACTACTAAATGCCTTCTGTGAATACCAAAAGTAGTAAGTTTAGGATTTTATCTCAGATTAGTTCTGTGAATCGGCCCCAATTTGATTAGCGAGCCCTGCTGACCGCAGTGTAGGCCGGAGGCAGCGGTCAGCAAGGGCCCACATCCACGTGTCGTCGGCTTGTGTTGCACAGGGTCAGTGGCACCTGGTGCGCTCAGCAGGTGCACAGCCAACGATGATGCGTCGTTTGACTTGGGGGACCTGCTGACCGCAGTGTAGGCCGGAGGCAGCGGTCAGCAAGGGCCCACATCCACGTGTCGTCGACTTGTGTTGCACAGGGTCAGTGGCACCTGGAGCGCTCAGCAGGTGCACAGCCAACGACGATGCGCCGTCCGTGCGGGCCGCACTGGGTGCAATGTTTTTCGCCTACTGAATTCTGCCTCAATGTTGCCACGTGTCGTCGGCTTGTGTTGCACAGGGTCAGTGGCACCTGGAGCGCTCAGCAGGTGCACAGCCAACGACGATGCGTCGTTTGACTTGGGGGACCTGCTGACCGCAGTGTAGGCCGGAGGCAGCGGTCAGAAAGGGCCCACAGCCACGTAATGATAACTTGTGGTGCACTGAGTTGGAGGCACCTGGAGCGCTCAGCGGGTGTGCAGCCAACTATGATTCGTCATCTGGGCGGGCCGCACTGGGGGCAATGTCTGTTGACTAGTGGTTTCCTCCATTAACAGAAATGTGGCACGATTTGAATTGTGGGGCCTGCTGACCGCAGTGTAGGACTAAGGCAGTATCCGGCACACACATGACTCTGTGTTGCTGTGCCGCTGGATGCGCTAGGGGCCTGTGTAGCAGAGTCTGGAGGTCACGACGGCGGACTTGTTGCAGGGTGAGGTGCGCCACCCTGGCAGACGCCTTGCCCATCACGGATGAGAACCATGCCCAGGGCCCCAGCCTTTTTATCAGCACTCCTACGCTGGAGTGGCGTACGCCGGCCCAGCCCACTGCGCTTACGCTTACAGGGGGGACGGCACAGCTACATGTCCAAGGTATTCCCCACTGCCTGAGGTGACATGGTTGCGTCCACTGTCCACAACACTACACACACCAGCAGTGTATGTCCACATGGACATGTCTGTGCTCTGCATTCTGTGGTCTGTCCAGCACATCACCGCCACACTTGGCATTGTGTACATTCTTCTTCATGGGTGAGTTGCCTCCTTCACACATACTTGGTTCCCACCTATCCCCACATTCTGCACTTGTGTGGCTGAGGGGCCATGCCGTTTTCGTACGGTCCGCTGTCTTGTCCTACGCTGCCTCTGTGGCAGTCCGGGGGGGAGGTTTGGAGGGGCGGGGGTCCTGGGGGTGGTGGCGGTGGGTGTTGTGGCCCTCTTGGGTCTCCGAGCTGCATGATCAGTGTCTCCATGGCATCTGTTGGTCTTCAGATGTGGCTCTGCGGTGGGCTCCCTTTCTACTGCAGTTGGTCGTCCTGCTTAACACCAGTAAAAGTCAGGTGTTAAATCCCTGCTGCTAACGCGCCTTATCGCCTGTTCTTGGTTCGCATCGCAGATCTGACTGGTCGTTGTGAATATCGCGAAGTGGTGTTTTCGTGTGTTTTTGCACGGGAACGCCTACTCTGTATATCATTAGCGTTAGTTGTCGCACTCATCCGTGGCAATGTTTTTTGCGGCAGCTATCGCTGGAAAGCTGGCAATATCAGCAGTTTGCACCAGCTTGAGAATAGGGCGATAAATCTATCGCCACTTTTGCGGCGCTAAAGTGCTGATAAATCGGCGATGAGTCCTTGAGAATATGCCCCTAAGTTTCTTATGACAGAGAATCACAGTCCCATTTCTTTTGCTAGTACCTGGGGAGGAAAAGACATTTCCCACCCATTGTCGCTTGAGTTTAACCCCTTCTGTGCTCATGACGAGCTGGACTCGTCATGGCACACAGTGGTCGTGTGCTCATGACGAGTCCAGCTCGTCATGACACACAGCCCCGGAATCCCTCTGGTGCGCTCACCAGAGGGATTCCCTTTATGCCAAAGAGCCTCGGGAGCTGGGGAAGAGCTTCCCCAGCTCCCGAGGCTCCCCTGGTTTCCCTGAAATGACGATCGGCGCGCACGTCGCGCTGATGTCATTTCAGTGAAACTGAAACTGAAATGAGCCAAGAGGCTCATTTCAGTTTCAGTTTCTACGTGCTCAGGGGGCTATCTCAGCCCCCTGAGCATGTAGAAACTCAGGAGAGGTATCGTTGGAAAGGGGAGAATCTCCTCTTTCCAATGGTACCCCTCCCTAGTGGATCCATGCTTGGGGATCGCCCCAGGAGGGCGATCCCCAAGCAGGGATCCACCCACTAGGCACCAGGGAGGGGGGAGCGGCCCCGTGGGCAAGGGCCTTTGCTCCCCCCATAAAAATGTTGGCATGATTAGTCTTTCTGCCCCCCCTGGGGGGTAGATGGGGGCAGTAGCCCCCAATCTGCCCCCCCGGGGGGGTAGAAAGCCCACTAGAGACCAGGGATTTTTATGGGATATCTATTAGGGGTGGGGGCTGCCCAAAACGGGCATGCCGATGCCCCCACCCCCCCGGCCACAAAATTAGTCTTTCTGCCCCCCAGGGGGGGCGGTGGGGCAGAAGCCCCCAATCTGGCCCCCCGGGGGCAGAAAGCCCACTAGATACCAGGGATTTTTAAAAAAATTATAGTTAGGGGTGGGGGCTGCCCAATATGGGCATGCCAATGCCCCCACCCCCCGCCGCAAAGGTACAGTCTTTCTGCCCCTCCTGGGGGGCAGATGAGGGCAGTAGCCCACTAGATACCAGGGATTTTTTTTATTTATTATAATTTGGGGTAGGGGTTGCCCAATATGGGCATGCCAATGCCCCCACCCCCGACGCAAAGGTACAGTCTTTCTGCCCCTCCTGGGGGGCAGAAAGCCCACTAGACACCAGGGTTTTTTTCCCCTCGATAAATTTAGGGGTGGGGGTTGCCCAAGATGGGCATGCCAATGCCCCCACCCCTCCCCCCATGAAATTCCAGTCTTTCTGCCCCCGGGGGTTCAGAAACACCCTAGATGCCAGGGATTATTTTTATATAGGCCCGGGGTGGGGGCTGCCCAGAATGGGCATGCAAATGCCCCCACCCTACCCCCCAAAGAAAAAAAAAGACTTTCTGCCCCCCAGGAGGCAGATGGGGCAATAGCCCCTGATATGCCCCCCCCCCGGGAGGGGGCAGAAAGCCCACTAAGCGCCAGGGATTTTTTTTTTTTATATAGGTAGGGGTGGGGCTGCCCAGAATGGGCATGTCAATGCCCCCACCCCAAAAAAATGCTACAGTCTTTCTGTCCCCCCCCCCTGGGAGGGAGATGGGGCAATAGCACCTTATCTGCACCCCCGGGGGGGGCAGAAAGCCCACTAGCCACCAGGGATTTTTTTTTTACAAAGTTCGGGGTGGGGGCTGCCAAGAATGGACATGCCAATGCCCCCACCCACCCCCAAAAAGATGCCACTGTCTTTCTGCCCCTCCCAGGAGGCAGATGGGGGCAGTAGCCCCTGATCTGCCCCCCTGGGGGGCAGAAAGCCCACTATGTGCCAGCGATTATGCTGGCTTTTTTATACGCAGGGGTGGGGGCTGACCAGAATGGGCATCCCAATGCCCCTGACCACCCATAAAGAATAGCCACAGTCTTTCTGCCCCCCTCGGGGGCATATCGGGGCAATAGCCCCTGATTTCCCACCTCCCCAGGGCGGCAGAAAGCCCACTAGGCACTGACGTTTTGTCGGAATGTGCCTACCTGTTGAATTTGGTTCCTAGCTCTGCCAGCACCTAGGGAAACCTAGCAAACCTATACATTTTTTAAAACTGGACACCCAGGGGAATCCAGGATGGGCTGACTTGACTGGCTCTCACCAGGTTCTGTTACCCAGAATCCCTTGCAAACCTAAACATTTGTCCAAAAAAACACATTTTCCTCACATTTCAGTGGTGGAAAGTTCTGGAATCTGCGTGGATCCACAAAATTCCACCCACCCCGCGTTCCCCAAAGTCTTCCGAGAAAAATGGTACCTCACTTGTGTGGGTAGGACTAGTGGCCGCGACAGGAAACGGCCCAAAACGCAACATGGACACACCACATTTACACACTGAAAACGGACCCTTTTTTTGCAAAGTGCCTAGCTGTAGATTTTGAACCCTAACTCTGCCGGCACCTAGGGAAACCTAGCAAACCTATACATTTTTGAAAACTAGATACCCAGGGGAATCTAGGATGGGGTGACTTGACTGGCTCTCACCAGGTTCTGTTACCCAGAATCCCTTGCAAACCGAAACATTTGTCAAAAAACACATTTTCCTCACATTTCTGTGGTGGAAAGTTCTGGAATCTGCGTGGATCCACAAATTTCCACCCATCCCGCGTTCCCCAAAGTCTTCCGAGAAAAATGGCACCTCACATGTGTGGGTAGGCCTAGTGCCCGCGACAGGAAACGGCCCAAACGCAACGTGGACACACCACATTTTCACAGTGAAAACGGACCCTTTTTTTGCAAAGTGCCTAGCTGTAGATTTTGAACCCTAACACTGCCAGCACCTAGGGAAACCTAGCAAACCTATACATTTTTGAAGACTAGACACCCAGGGGAATCCAGGATGGGGTGAATTGACTGGCTCTCACCAGGATCTGTTACCCAGAATCCCTTGCAAACCTAAAAATATGTCCAAAAAAGCACATTTTCCTCACATTTCTGTGGTGGAAAGTTCTGTAATCTGCGTGGATGTACAAAATTCCACCCACCCCGCGTCCCCCAAAGTCTTCCGTGAAAAATGGTACCTCACTTGTGTGGATGGGTCAAGTACCCGCGACAGGCAAGGGCCCAAAACCTATTGAGGCGACATCAAAATTACCTATCACAAATCAACCTGGTTTTGCATGGGGGGGGTCCCATGAGTTTTTGGCCCCGGGCTCGACGGCCATCTAGGGAAATTTGAGTAAAAAGTGATTTTTTCAGCTAAATTTGAGGTTTGCAGGGGATTCTGGGTAGGAAAACGTTGTGGGACCCACGCAAGCCATACCTCGCTGGACTCCCCCGGGTGTCTAGCTTTCAGAAATGTTTGGGTTTGGTAGTTTCCCAAGATGGCCGCCGAGCCCGGGGACAAAAACCCAGGTGACCCCTCTTGCAAAACCAGGTTGTTTTGTGATAGGTAATTTTGATGTCGCCTCAATAGGTTTTGGGCCCTTTTCTGTCGCGGGTACTTGACCCACCCACGCGAGTGAGGTATCATTTTTATCAGGAGACCCGGGGGAACGCTGGGTGGGAGGAAATTTGTGGATCCACGTAGATTCCAGAACTTTCCCACACAGAAATTTGAGAAAAAAGTGATTTTTTTCAGCTAAATTTGAGGTTTGCAGGGGATTCTGGGTAGGAAAATGTTAGGGGACCCATGCAAGCCATACCTCTCTGGACTCCCCTGGGTGTCTAGTTTTCAGAAATGTGTGGGTTTGGTAGGTTTCCCTAGATGGCCACCGAGCCCAGGGCCAAAACCTCATGGGACCCCCCTTGCAAAACCAGGTTGTTTTGTGATAGGTCATTTTGATGTCGCCTCAATAGGTTTTGGGCCCTTTCCTGTCACGGGTACTTGACCCACCCACGCGAGTGAGGTATCATTTTTATCGAGAGACATGGGGGAACACTGTGTGGTAGGAAATTTGTGGATCCACGTAGATTCCAGAACTTTCCCACACAGAAATCTGAGAAAAAAGTGATTTTTTCCAGCTAAATTTGAGGTTTGCAGGGCATTCTGGGTAGGAAAACGTTGGGGGACCCACGCAAGCCATACCTCGCTGGACTCCCCCGGGTGTCTAGTTTTCAGAAATGTGTGGGTTTGGTAGGTTTCCCAAGATGGCCGCCGAGCCCGGGCCCAAAAACCCAGGTGACTGCCCTTGCAAAACCAGCTTGTTTTGTGATAGATCATTTTGATGTCTCCTCAATATGTTTTGGGCCCTTGCCTGTTGCGGGTACTTGAACCACCCACACCAGTGAGGTTTTTGGCTCTGGGCTCGGCGGCCATCTTAGGAAACCTACCGAACCCACACATTTCTGAAAACTAGACACTCGGGGGAGTCCAGCGAGGTATGGCTTGCGTGGGTCCCCCAACGTTTTCCTACACAGAATCCCCAGCAAACCTGAAATTTTGCTGAAAAAATTCACTTTTTCACACATTTTTGTGTGGGAAAGTTGTGGCATCACCGGGCTGACACAAATTTCCTACCACCCAGCGTCCCCCAGGTCTCCTGATAAAATGGTGCATCACTCGGGTGGGAGGTCCAAGTACGCGTGACAGGCAAGGGCCCAAAACGTATTGAGGCGACATCAAATTGCCTATCACAAAACGACCTGGTTTTGCAATGGGGGTCCCATGACGTTTTGGCCCGGGGCTCGGCGGCCACCTAGGAAACCTACCAAACCCACACATTTCTGAAAAGTAGACACCCGGGGATTCCAGGGAGCTATGGCTTACGTGGATCCCCAACGTTTTCTACCCAGAATCCCCTGCAAACCTGACATTTTGCTGAAAAAATCCCTTTTTCACACATTTTTGTGTGGTAAAGTTGTGGCATCACGGGGCTGACACAAATTTCCTACCACCCAGCGTTCCCCAGGTCTCCCAATAAAAATGGTGCCTCACTCGGGTGGGAGGCCCAAGTACCCGCGACAGGCAAGGGCCCACAACGTATTGAGGCGACCTCAAAATGGCCTATCACAAAACGACCTGGTTTTGTAAGGGGGTCCCATGACGTTTTGGCCTGGGGCTCGGCGGCCACCTAGGAAACCTACCAAACCCACACATTTCTGTAAAGTAGACATCCGGGGATTCCAGGGAGGTATGGCTTGCGTGGATCCACCAACGTTTTCTTACCCAGAATCCCCTGCAAACCTGACATTTTTCTGAAAAAAATCCCTTTTTTCACACATTTTTGTGTGGTAAAGTTGTGGAATCACGGGGCTGACACAAATTTCCTACCACCCAGCGTTCCCCCAGGTCTCCCGATAAAAATGGTGCCTCACTCGGGTGGGAGGCCCAAGTACCCGTGACAGGCAAGGGCCCACAACGTATTGAGGCGGGTACTTGGGCCTCCCACCCGAGTGAGGCACCATTTTTATCGGGAGACCTGGGGGAACGCTGGGTGGTAGGAAATTTGTGTCAGCCCGTGATGCCACAGCTTTACCACACAAAAATGTGTGAAAAAGGGATTTTTTTCAGCAAAATGTCAGGTTTGCAGGGATTCTGGGTAAGAAAACGTTGGGGGATCCACGCAAGCCATACCTACCTGAAATCCCGGGTGTCTACTTTTCAGAAATGTGTGGGTTTGGTAGGTTTCCCTAGGTGGCCGCCGAGCCCAGGGCCAAACGTCATGGGACCCCCTTGCAAAACCAGGTCGTTTTGTGATAGGCCATTTTGAGGTCGCCTCAATACTTTGTGGGCCCTTGCCTGTCGCGGGTACTTGAGCCTCCCACCCGAGTGAGGCACCATTTTTATCGGGAGACCTGGGGGAACGCTGGTTGGTAGGAAATTTGTGTCAGCCCCATGATGCCACAACTTTACCACACAAAAATGTGTGAAAAAGGGATTTTTTCAGCAAAATGTCAGGTTTGCAGGGGATTCTGGGTAAGAAAACGTTGGGGGATCCACGCAAGCCATACCTCCCTGGAATCCCCGGGTGTCTACTTTTCAGAAATGTGTGGGTTTGGTAGGTTTCCTAGGTGGCCGCCGAGCCCCGGGCCAAAACGTCATGGGACCCCCTTGCAAAACCAGGTCGTTTTGTGATAGGCCATTTTGAGGTCGCCTCAATATGTTGTGGGCCCTTGCCTGTCGCGGGTACTTGGGCCTCCCACCCGAGTGAGGCACCATTTTTTTCGGAAGACCTTGGGGAACGCGGGTGGGTGGAATTTTGTGGATCCACGCAGATTCCAGAACTTTCCACCACAGAAAAGTGAGGAAAATGTGGTTTTTTTGCCAATTTTTTAGGTTTGCAAGGGATTCTGGGTAACAGAACCTGGTGAGATCCAGTCAAGTCACCCCATCCTGGATTCCCCTGGGTGTCTACTTTTCAAAAATGTATAGGTTTGCTAGGTTTCCCTAAGTGCCAGCAGAGCTAGGGTTCAAAAACTACAGCTAGGCACTTTGCAAAAAAAGCGTCATTTTTCACTGTGAAAATGTGGTGCGTCCACGTTGCGTTTTGCGCTGCTTCCTGTCGCGGGCACTAGGCCTACCCACACAAGTGAGCTGCCATTTTTTTGGGAAGACCTTGGGGAACGCAGGGTGGGTGGAATTTTGTGGATCCACGCAGATTCCAGAACTATCCACCACAGAAAAGTGAGGAAAATGTGGGTTTTTTGCCAATTTGTTAGGTTTGCAAGGGATTCTGGGTAACAGAACCTGGTGAGAGCCAGTCAAGTCACCCCATCCTGGATTCCCCTGGGTGTCTAATTTTCAAAAATGTATAGGTCTGCTAGTTTTCCCTAAGTGCCGGCAGAGCTAGGGTTCAAAAACTACAGCTAGGCACTTTGCAAAAAAAGGGTCATTTTTCACTGTGAAAATGTGGTGCGTCCACGTTGCGTTTTGCGCTGCTTCCTGTCGCGGGCACTAGGCCTACCCACACAAGTGAGGTACCATTTTTTTCGGAGGACCTTGGGGAACGCGGGTGGGTGGAATTTTGTGGATCCACGCAGATTCCAGAACTTTCCACCACAGAAAAGTGAGGAAAATTTGTTTTTTTTGCCAATTTTTTAGGTTTGCAAGGGATTCTGGGTAACAGAACCTGGTGAGAGCCAGTCAAGTCACCCCATCCTGGATTCCCCTGGGTGTCTACTTTTCAAAAATGTATAGGTTTGCTAGGTTTCCTAAGTGCCGGCAGAGCTAGGGTTCAAAAACTACAGCTAGGCACTTTGCAAAAAAAGGGTCATTTTTCACTGTGAAAATGTGGTGCGTCCACGTTGCGTTTTGCGCTGCTTCCTGTCGCGGGCCCTAGGCCTACCCACACAAGTGAGGTGCCATTTGTTTCGGAAGACCTTGGGGAACGCGGAGTGGGTGGAATTTTGTGGATCCACGCAGATTCCAGAACTTTCCACCACAGAAAAGTGAGGAAAATGTGTTTTTTTTGCCAATTTTTTAGGTTTGCAAGGGATTCTGGGTAACAGAACCTGGTGAGAGCCAGTCAAGTCACCCCATCCTTGATTCCCCTGGATGTCTACTTTTCAAAAATGTATAGGTTTGCTAGGTATCCCTAAGTGCCGGAAGAGCTAGGGTTCCAAACCTACAGCTAGGCACTTTGCAAAAAAAGGGTCATTTTTCACTGTGAAAATGTGGTGAGTCCACGTTGCGTTTTGCGCTGCTTCCTGTCTCGGGCACTAGGCCTACCCACACAAGTGAGGTACCATTTTTTTGGTAAGACCTTGGGGAACGCGGGGTCGGTGGAATTTTGTGGATCCATGCAGATTCCAGAACTTTCCACCACAGAAAAGTGAGGAAAATGTTTTTTTTTTGCCAATTGTTTAGGTTTGCAAGGGATTCTGGGTAACAGAACCTGGTGAGAGCCAGTCAAGTCACCCCATCCTGAATTCCCCTGGGTGTCTAGTTTTCAAAAATGTATAAGTTTGCTAGGTTTCCCTAAGTTCCCGCAGAGCTAGGGTTCAAAAACTACAGCTAGGCACTTTGCAAAAAAAGGGTAATTTTTCATTGTGAAAATGTGGTACGTCCACGTTGCATTTTGAGCCATTTCCTGTTGTGGGCACAAGGCCTACCCACACAAGTGAAGTACCATTTTTATCGGGAGACTTAGGGTAATACAGAATTGTAGAGCAACTGTTATTACCTATTGACTTTCAATGCATTTCTGCCTTCCAAATGAAAGACAATGTGTAAAAAATAAGTCATTTTGAAAAATGACCTACAATTCTCATGCTAGTATGGGTACTCCCAATTTCGGAAATGTGCAAATATCTACTGTTTCTAAAATTTACATTTTGTTCCCATTTCAGAAATACATAGGTGTCTTTCATAACAATTTTTCCATGTATACATTTTCCCAAAATAATTGCTATATACCCGGTATATAATAAAAAACCATTGCAAGATGCTGCTCAGTTATTGGCTCTGGGTTCGTCGGGTTCTTGGTGAACCTACAAGTCCTATATATCCCCACAACCAGAAAGGTCCAGCGGATATAACGGTATATTGCTTTCAATTAGCTGTCATAATTAGAAGAAGTTACAGGTGAAAACATTGACACAAATGTCTGTTTTTTTCAACTAATTTTCAATTTTTCCTTTATTTAACTGTTAGTTTCTATAAGAAAATCTTTAAGGATCTACACAAATGACCCCTTGCTGAATTCAGAATTTTGTCTACTTTTCATAAATGTATGGCTTTCCAGGATCCATTATTGGTTTCATACCCATTTCTACCATTAACTGGAGGGAGGTTGAAAGCACAAAAAATAGCAAAAATAGGCTATGTCCCAGAAAAATGCCAAAACTGTAAAAAAAGTTGGTTTTCTGACAAAAGTCTGCTTGTCCCTGAAAGCTGGGAAGATGGTGATTTCAGCACCAGAACCCCTTTTTTGATGGCATTTGCAGGGAAAAAACAAGACGCTTTCATCTGTAGCCCTTTTTTCGCATTTTTCCCCAAAAAAACAAAATTTTGCTGTATTTTGGCTAATTTCTGGGTCCCCTCCAGGGGAATACAAAAACCCTGGGTATCTTTACAATCCCCATGATGTTAGAAAAAAAGGACGCAAATTTGGCGTGGATACCTTATGTGGTCAAAAAGTTACAGGGGCCTAAGCGCGCACTACCCCAAATAGCCAAAAAAAGGCCTAGCACAGGGGGGAAAAGGCCTAGCAGCGAAGGGGTTAAGAACTTCTGAAGCAATTAAGTCGGATTCTTGTAAAAACACAATGTCTGATTTAAGACTAGATAAATGGGTAAGTACCCTTTGCCTTTCAATAGGCGTACCCAAACCCTTAACATTCCAGGAAATAACATGTAACGTCATTAATCAACTATATAAAAGTAGAACTTGTAAATTATTACAGCAAAACAAGGGTGTGATAAAAAATGTGCAATACTTAGAGAAGCAAAAACAAGCACTCCAACAAGAAGAAAGTAAGAAAAAAAGAGTGATATTGAAAAAGAGAAAAGAAAAAAGAGAAGAGAAGGGAAAAAGAAAAGAGGAGAAATAAGAGAAAAAGGAGGAATAAAGATAGAAAAAATAGTTAGAAACAACAATAACACATACCAAAAACTCAAACATGGGTGGAGGGTGTTGTGGCCACAGAGAGAAGACGAACAACCAGTCACGAGACTCCGGGAGAGACCATGAGGAGGTATCAATTTAGACGGACTACACAAGAATGGATAGATCAGGGAGACGGCACCCAGTGTGGGGAAACATAAGGAAGGAAGATTAGATAATCATAAGAACATTTGTAAAATAATAATCAACATTAGTAAGAGAGAAGAAAATGATCAAGAAGAAGGTGATCTGGCAAACTCCATGGATTCTTCTCTACAGCTGTCAAGAAATTGTTGAAGTAAGGCTGGATCTTCGTAGGTGGTTGTTATGTTCTTACAAGTCACTTTAAAGAGGCAAGGATGAAGTAGACCAAATCTGGCAATCAAATTACGTAGAGCAGGACGCATGGCTAGGAAACCTTTCCGTTTGTCTGCCGTAATTTTCGCATAGTCCTGTGAGAAGAATAACTGAGATCCTTGCCAAAATATGCGACGTTTGATTTTAGCTGCTTGTAAGACTTTCAACAAATCTGTGAATTCCAAAAAGTAAAGAATGACGCCTCTCGGATTGCATTGGATAGACGAGTTCTGAGGAGAACGGCCAAGTCTGTGTGCTCGTTGTATATTTAATGCTGGGCTTTCAGGAAATTCAAGAATCTGCGGCAAAAAAGGTTGGAAAAAAGAGATGAGATTGGAGCCTTCCAATCCTTCAGCCAGACCATAAATTCGTAAGTTGTTGCGCCTGCTTCGGTTTTCAAGATTTTCCACTTGCTTCTGTAACTGTAGGATTTCTGCTTTCATGGGGTGAATTTGTTGAGAGGATATTGTAAAGAGTCCATTTGAGATTCCATTGAGTTAATCTTGTTGTCAAGGGTAGACCATTTATCCTCTAGGCCTTGTAGGCGTATGTTTGTTTCCTCCATATAGGGCTTAAGTGCTCAGATCTTCTCCTGAAGCAGATCTAAGGATGTTGGCGGTGGAGATGCAGTCGGTGAAGGCGGGTCTTTTTTAACCCTCTTAGTTGATGATAACACCGAAGAAGTAGGTACTTTAGGCACATTTTTCCCATTTGGTGTGGAGGAGTGTGGAAGAGGAGTAGTGAATGTAGGTGAAGTGGTCGCTGTTTCTATGAAGTGGGAAGGTGCAGTTAGGTCTAAATCCTCCATATCACTTTGCAATACCGAGAAAGGATTTGAGGTATGAATTGTGGTGGATTTAGCACGTGGTGGTGGATGGGCGTCAAAGCAGCGCCTCTACCAGACTTAATCCTCCCCATAGACATGTGTGTCACAATACTAGAAGAGCAGGTGCTGTACGAATTTATAAACAGGTGGTACACAACACGACATCGCTTAAATGGTAGAAATGAAGTAAAAATATAATGTCACGTTCCTGAAATTTCACCAACTCTTATATAATTAAAGAGGTAGCAATGCTGCCACAAAGACCTGTAGTTTAAAGGAACAATGGTTCTAGAGTGGCCTAAAGGGTCCAAGGGGAAGTAACCCTGTAAAGGGCACTGAGATAAGTAAAGGAATAGAAACTTAATTCATAAAAGAGAGCAGTAGGAAATATAACGAGGGACATATAGGTCAATGTATGACAAATATTTATTACACAATGAAGGTATTCAGGTGCTCACACAGTAAGTGACAATAAGCGTGACGTGAGAAGTGAGGGAGAACTTAAAATAATGACATCGCATTGACAACAGAAATAGAAGCTCCTTTAAAGATTTTTACAGAGTATAAGGAGTTCATGTTGTAGGGGGTCGACGACGTTTCGAACTCAATTATTCGAGTTCATCTTCAGGACAAAAAGTGTGAGCAACTTGACTTGAGCTGAAGAAGGAATTAATATCCTTGGTAAAGGCGTCTGCGTAGCACTGTGCTTCTTAAGGTGACCGGGATAGCCTGCGAACTAATGCGCGTTATGGTGGGGCCCGGTAAGGGGGAAAACAAACTTAGTTTGCTGGAAGCAAATGCTTGAACTCCTTCGCCGCTAAATGGCAATGTGCTGTGCCTGGGAATTAATTAAATTGGCCGGTCACAGTTCAGTAAATGGAGGCCTGGGAGATGAAAGGAGAGTGTCCTGCTCAAAGGAAAATCTGCGCTGAGTGAGATCATTGTGTAATAAATATTTGTCATACATTGACCTATATGTCCCTCGTTATATTTCCTACTGCTCTCTTTTATGAATTAAGTTTCTATTCCTTTACTTATCTCAGTGCCCTTTACAGGGTTACTTCCCCTTGGACCCTTTAGGCCACTCTAGAACCATTGTTCCTTTAAACTACATATTACCCCAGGTTCATATATTGGGGCACCCTTGTCTTCCTAAATACTGCCACAAAGACCTGGCCGTATGCACACAAAGGAAAACATTAAGGAGGAGCAGTGACTGATGTTATTGATAAATCCATGAGCAATAGCATTTGTAGAGAAGAAATGTATGTCGAGAGTTGTAAAAATGGTGGAAGAGTAGAGTTTACAGAGGTATTGAATTATGCCACCCTATGCCTATGACTGAAAAAATGCAGCGGTGCCGATAACGCACCGATGGTTATGGAAATACAAAATGGCGGTTGCGACTTTAGTCACGGAGACGCGCCACACATTTCAGGCGAGAGAAGTGTTATCGGGCTTACCGCGGGCTGCAAAAGACACTATTGAAGTCCAGAGGTGGTCACAAGGAGCGTTCTGATGGTCCTAAAGGTGACAGGGCGCTGACGCCACCCGTCACAACAAAAATCCTCGAGTCCCTGTCCGGAGCTGCGTCAACCAGCCGCCATCTTTTTTGGCACCAGACCACGCCCCCTTTAGCTTTGTTCTTAATCAGAACAACAGCCCTCCCTTGCTTCACAGACCACATTTTGTGATCAATTTCCTGTTTTAGTCACACCGAATGCAGCTATTCATATTTTCCTATCCCTCATACAAGTACCCTAATGTGTCTGGTGTAGGAATGTCATTCAAAAAGAGAAGCAACTAAAATTATGTTAATGTGGTGCAAAAGAGGAAGAAGTTGGGAGAAGCGAAACCTTCCACCGAGAATTGAATCGTTCTGTTTCTTTCAGCTATACTGTCTTTTTTGTGCCTATTGCTTGGCGTAGCACAGGTTCACAAAAATCGATGATATGTGTAACTTGATTTGTTTATGTTCACCCAAGTCGCTAGTCTTGTTTTTCTTTTGTATTTCGCACTGGTACTCCGACTTGTACACTTGCAGATAAGGAGAACTGGTCTGGCATGCTCCCTTTTTGGTATCTGAACAAAGGTTCATGATAGTGGAACTAGTTTTTGGGTTTCTGGATCTCTTGAGTCTTTTCTACCTTTGTTCTGTGGGGTACTTGGCTGTGAATGAAAGAGCAATCACTGATTTAATTTCATGTGGTGGTAACACGAATAAAATAAGTAGAGTGACGGATCTTCCTCCTGCTCCCATCTCTTCTTCCCCCATGCCACGTTCCCCACACATCATACTGCTAGCTCCAGTGATCGTGTGCTATAAGCAAAAATGATTGACAATACATTCATGCTGAAACATAACAGCTGGAACATGGTTTGCCTTGAGTGCTACTTCTCTGTAGTTATAATTGTGGGTCAAAAACTTGATGAAAATGGCAAGCATGTGTGAAGGCCTTGTCTTTATTTGTAACCTCCCATGACGACTGGCCCTTTTACTTCTGTTGTTACACGGCATGTCTTATTTAATCTGTAAGCATTAATTTCTTTAATGAGTCTCTCCTACTGCAGACACGACATGCTTTCCTGCAACATCCAGCGCGCTTTCACTTTCCAAGTAGCCCGGGACAATGGCGGCCTCTTCTTTGAAATGAAATAGGTCTCGCATTTACAAGAGTTTGAGCTATTGACAAATGGGCATGCCTTTTATTTATGTGTTAATTATCAAAACAGATAAATAAAAGGCACTGTCATTTACAATGCCAATAGCTTAAACCCTCGCAAATGCGAGACCTATTGCTTTGCAAATGCTTGTTTCTGTTTGTCACAACCCTGAGGAAATTCTGTCTTTGTAGGAATAAAAAATGTTGGCTGTTTTTGTATGTCAGGAAGATTTATCAAGTAAAAAATAAAGGATTCTAATTATAGACAAAAACAACTGGATCTTGATCAAACTTTTTGATATGGATTTTATTTATAGACTTTGAGAAATTATGGGAGCTAGTTATGAATATAAAAAACACTGATCAGATGTAAGTAATAGGGAACTGGGAGGCAAGAGATGATGAAAAGGGCAACATACAATTACTTACCAATACAATTGAAAAATTGAAGGATATATTGAATGTCGTATTGAAATAAAAAGTAGCCATCAGTCTTACCCTTCAAATTTCACACTTAATTCATGTAGGTAAATGGGAGTAACACATTTTCACAAACAAAATAAAAAGAACAGACACTTTATATAGAGAGAAATGTTTATACACATTGCAAAGGCTATTTGTAAAGGCTTACCAGTCTCTGCCATCCGTCTATTATCTGTGGGCAGTCCACATTTCGGAGCACTGGTTTGGAGCAGAAGAGACGGTTGTGACCGTTGACGGATTGGCAGACAACAGACGACCTTCACCAAATAATATGGCATGCAACATGTTATTGATATCAGTACTGCATATCTGCATGTGTGGTGGAGATGAATTTAGCCTCATGACCTTATCACTGCAGATGGTACTCTTGTTCATGAAGATTCTACCAATACATTTGAAGTGGGGACTGTTTAGTAAAACTGCATAAAGGTTACTCTAATCATTGAAAACCTGTATAAAATATTAGGTGGATAAAAGCTGTGTGTAAGTGAGAAGTGTAAGAAGTATGTCTATATGTAGGAGGTGGAAAGAGTTTTATGTGAAATAGGAAATTATAATAAAAATGCAGGGGCCCAGTTTCTTGCTTTGCTTTACTTTACATTGGGAATCCATGGTACAGGAAGGACATATAGTAAGTCAGGGTTATTGCGGACCGTATATGCTCACTGAGGGGATGGAGATGGGGATGGGAAACCTGGGTCTACCTCTAAGAAGAGTCTTTGCCACCAGTATCCTTGAGAACTTCTACTTCAAACATCTCCTCTCTTCCTGCAACATTTTATTGAGATCCACCATTTTGCATACTACCCCATCTCCTGCCACATGGCCACCTTCTCTGCTCCAATGAGGGTGTGTGGAGGTAATCTATGTAGTTCCCTCTGAAGATCAACAACAGGTAACCACAAAGTCTATCTCTGTTCTTCTTCATCTTAAGTTAGGTGATCTGCATCCTGGAGCTGGATCTTGTTCCCAGTGTCTACATGGTCATGTGGTACAAGTGGAACATAGCAGAGCCGAAGTTGTGGTTGAAATGTTTTGTTTGTACTATTAATTAGAGTCAGATGTGTGTGACTGTGGTCAGATCACTACTATTTGCCTATACTTTACATCAGAAGTCTCCATAGCAGTGCCGGAGATTTCCATCTCCACAGTTGAATCTCCAACTATAGGTGTAGATTAGAAATCAGGTTGTAAATTTGCTTGTGATAACTTTGCAGTTGTAATTTCAGTTTAAGAGTTTCCATCCCCAAGAGTAACTGAAGGACGGATATCTACACCTAGGCGTAGGTTGAAATTTATGTGTGCCAAGATAGCTGTATGTAGATTTTCCTTCTGTGAATCAGGCCCTTATTCTGCATACTCTTTCCCATTATCAATTGTATGGGTGTCCTTCCATCCTGAGTCTGACTCAAAAATGATTTCTAAAACTATTATTCCAAAACATTTGTGTGCTGGCATCCAAACAGCTCACAAACAAATCACCTCACCAGTCCCCACTAGGAAATTGGAGCCAACAGTGTGTTTTTGTTCTTCGTCTGAAAGATCAGCAGGAAGGCTTTAATAATGTGAATTCACTTGCATATCAAGAGCAATAAAGTCATCATTAAGACAACTTTACCCTATACTTACTTTCAGGCACTTTGCAATTCCCAATTTTGTGGGTGTATTCACAGCACCTGAGAATGAAAGAGGGGGAAGAACAAGGCAGCATCGAGCAGCTTAGGGCTGTACAAACTTAACATTGATCTCGGAGGAAGCCTGTATATTGCCAGCAAGATGCGTGTGTGGTAGTTCATATAGCCACTTTTCATGTGTCATTGACCGGTGAATGCCTCATAAATGCAATAGATTTAGCTGTCCTCTTATTTGCTTGGTTACTAAGATGATGATGGGCTATATTTAGAATTTAGCAATGGGTGATACTAGGCATGTTTTAATCTGGGATTGATGGCCGTTGCAGCAGTTAAGCTGACATTATTGTTTTCAAAAGTCAGAAATATTCAGTCAGTAGCCCAAACAGAAGTTACTCGTTGTTTTAAGATAAAAGTGCAAAGTGCACCTCACATCAAAAGTGTGTGAAGTCTTCTTAGCCAACAAGAAGCCAATGAAACACAGGGATGAGAAAAAATGTCGTTCAGTTTTAACTCCAAAAGAAAGTCATATATATATATTTTTTTGTGGAGTTCTATATAGCGCGAACTAGACCCGAAGGTATCAGAGTGCTTTACATGAGCAACAGTTACGTTACAGACGGACACATTCATTTTTAGTTAGGCACAGGGAGATTAAGTGATTTGCCCAGAATCACAGAATGTTGAGCGTCCCTGCTGAGACTCAAACCTAGTTCCCCAGCTCCGAGGTCGACCACCCTAGCCGTTAGGGCACATTCTCTCCAATGTGGAACCACCTTTTTGCTGTAGAATATCATGAATGATTCGTATGTGCCTGTCTAGTGTCATGGTCATCAAGAAAGAAGTCTGCCATGAAAGAAGGCATGTGAATCCAATTTATCAAAATGTTTAAGCACTAGTATATCCAGGACAGATTGCTATCCCAAGAGACTTTATGGCACCTGATGGGGGAAGCACTAATTGCCACAATTCATGACAGTTTCCACCACCACAGCCATCTGAGTTAGGGTGCTAGAAACACCACGGAGTACGTTCATGTTCTGTGCTAGTGTACAGTGTCAGAATATTAGAGATCTGCTGCTGTAGTGAGTCCTAAAGGAGTACTTTCTAATGGATGCCAGGTTCTCTAAAGATTGTCACAAACGTACAAAAGCTAGATACTTGCTTATGGTTAGGAGAACACTCCTCTACAGACAGGAAATCTCCTGACTGGGCAAGATGGATGTGGTTCTTCTGATGTATGTGGAGCTTGTTTGACAAGATCAAGCAGGAGCCACTAGGATAATAGAACATCCTGTGCTGTGTTTAATCTTGTGAAGGACCCTCTGCTCAGGGTCAGTGGTGCGAAAGTGAAGGTGTATAACAATGCCAATGCCAGTCCAAGATTAAGCCATCCACTAAGCATTTCTCACCCAGGAATCCAGTCCATACCCTCCCAGGAGACAAACTGATTGCATCTGGTTTTTATTTAATTGACAAAGGCTTCTAATGATGGACATTGCAGAGTGGGTGAATGATTTCCTAGAGAATTTACAATTCCTGTGAGGAGTAGAGACACCTTCCAAAGTTATCTGCTCTGGTGTTGTCCATCCATGCAATGTGGGAGACTGACAGGAATATTCCTTTCGGCAACCAAATTTTTTCCAGCCACCAGAAGTGTGAAGAGCAGGAGGTCCCTTCTTTGCGCACATAGTAAAAGGTTGCCGTACTGCCTGTGCGAATCATCAATCACCAATCTGGGTTTCACCACTGAAAGGATGGCTCTCAGTGCTAAATGTTGCCTTTTGCTTCAACAAATGTATCTGCAGGGACAGATCTAACACTGGTGGATAGTTACCTGTACTTAAGCATGCCCATATTCTAATGGTTAGTTGGTGACCATTAGCTTCAGGGAAAACTGGGACAGGAGATGGCCTCAAGGTGAGTAGGATTGGCCTGAATACTCTGGGTTGGGAACAGGGATGATGGGGCCAGGATAAGCTACATCTAACCACTCAGGAACTGCTACTCATGTGCCACTGGATGTAGTTTCAGAGAGCTTGACATGCGGTAGCACCACTATGCAAGACACCTGTAGTCTCAGAAGCCTTTAGAATCACCAGGCTGACAAAGGCTCATTGCTCATGAAGTGATTCCACCCTGAAGGAAGCATCTTCTTTTCCACGTAGACGTTCATGATTGCCATAAAGTGCCATATATTCTTGGATGGTATTGAGGATAATGATTCATTAAGAATCTAGGGTTTAGGCTGATGGTTAAAGCAAGGCTGAACTCTGCTTACTCCACTTATGTTGCTTACATGAGAAAATCTTCCAGGTGGTAATAGGTGTGGTTCTTTTTTTGCTTCAGAAAGTATGCACGGCCCTGCAGATTGACCGTTATTTAGGACAACTGCAAAGATCTGAACCAAAATGAGCATCTTGAACTTCTGCAAGGGGAAGAACTGATTTAGATTACAGAGTTCCACAATAAGATTGCAGCCTCTGTTTCATACCCACATAAGGAAACAGTGGGAATGGAATTCCTTACCATTTGGGGATAGGACTGGCTCTATTCCTAAAAACGGTATCCTCTTGACCTGCTGCATACGCTTTCGGGATCCCAATCAGGCCTTGATGGAGGTGGCGGTGGGGACTATGAGAGTTGTTCTTCATCATTTATAGGGTACCTGGGTTAAGTGATGGTAATATATAGAAGGACATCCCCCATCTGAAGTGGACAGGGCCTTCTGCTATTGCACTGAGAATTAAAACATGGAACGTTGAGAGCTCCAATGAAAACAATGGAGTAGCTTTGGGCTTATAAGGGCTGCTATAAGCTCGGAGCTCCAAACTTCCAATGTTTGTCTTCATGTTTCTTCCTTTTTAATTTAGAACATTTTACCCTTAGTAGGTGGAATGTTCTAATAGCCTTACAGCCCGTCTGCCTCAGGCTATACCAGTTGTTAAAGACCCTCTACCTCCTTACCAAACCAAATAAATCCAAATATAACCTTGACTCACACTTTATAATAAACACACACCACAGTAAAGAACTTGAAACAAAATCACATGCTGACAAACAACACTGCAGTACTGCACGTGACATTAAACAGTACATTATTGAGTGGGACCTCTGGTTGTATTTCTGCATTAATGTATTTTGGTATTTTGTAGAGTGTTATTTCACTGCATTTGTAACCTTATCAGAGCGTTTTCAAAACAGTTTCCTGAAGGTTATTAACAGTTTTATTGGCGCCTTAACTCAAGCCTTTCAATCCACGTGAGACTTATCATATTAAATCTTCATGTAGGCAGGCACCCATTGTCGTTCTAACATTAGCAGAAAATGTGTGTTTTTTCTGTTGTAGGTTCCTCCATGAAATGTGTGAAATGTTGCACTTTTGGTACAAAACGATATTTAACATGTTTAATATTTAATGAAACATTATTTACATGTTTACCTTTTCCGTGATCACACCTTCCAGATTACACTTATTTAAAATAAAAAACGGTTTTTGAAGGCAGATTCTTGAGTTGTGTAACACAATCCATCCTGGGTCCGAGCTTGACTCCAGCATGAGTTGCCGCCACGAATCTTAATAAGGAACGAAGACCAGTTATGACCAATATCACCATTTTCTCAAAAAGAACACAGTTCATTCGCCAATTGTTTGTGTTATATAATGAGACACTATAAATGTTCTCTTCCAGTCATATATTCTGAACACTGGCAGATTTCTTGGCCGACAGGGGCACATTTCCTTCTGCTTCTGCCAGACTAGGCCCCAAGCATCAAGTAGATTTCAAGGCGACGTGACAGCGCCATCTGCAATGCACATTTACTATTGACGACGTGCACTTTGCATTGCTATAAATTGAGGCACGCAGGCTAACGTTTATCGGAGGAACATGCCGCACAACAATCTGGTAAAGTTATTTCACGAGCTGGAAAGCAGATGTTTGCAACACTTTTGACACTTGCTCCATGAGTATAAAATTATTTGTACACATACAGATAGTTAGATTTTTTACACGATTTCAATGATATAGCTGACTGTGCTAAAAACCGTTTGAAGCAGTCTGATTCAATAAAATGAGAATCTTATGGTTTGTACCTGCTCTGCTCTGGCAACGCACCCTTCAGCTGCGCAGTTAATCAGTGTGATTTCAAGCACAGTCATTAAATGCAGAGTCTGACCTGGCGAATGGTAATAAAAAACCTCTGTTAATCAAATAAAAAAGCTCGGTTAACTAAAAGCCCCATGAGGGAGTGATCCAGTGCTTTCAAGAATCATAGCATTTGGTACACCAAAGTGGCAGTAGTAGTGGAACTGGTATTATGCATTCCTTGACCGCCAACAAGTGATATCACTGATTTGCCCCCATAGCCCTTACAACTGGCTTGGAGTTAGGGGCAAAGATGGGAGCATGAATCTTAAAAAGAGGGTTCTCAGCTCCGTTTGCTTTCTATTTCGTACTATTGACTTTCACTTCCTGCTGCTGCCAAAGGGCAACAGAATGTTTAAGATGCTGCTCCTGACTGCTACTAATTGATGTTTATGTCAATAGTTCTCGCCTAGGCTGCTACAGAAAGGTTCTCCTCAGGCTTCTCTGTTCAGTATATGGCTACACTCATTGGCTTGTGCTGCCGTTAAAGTATTCACTACCGGCTGAGTTGACAATTTGTTTTAACTTGTATTGAATCATCTCTATCTTGAAAATGCACTGACGCATGGCAGTTTGGACCTGTTTGCAGTAAGGCAAACAGGAACTACTGAAAAAGTGTATAGGGTTGGCCCGAGGAACTTTTACCCCATTGATTAGGAAGTGCCCAGGAGTCACCCCCACTAAGTAGCTGTTTTCAGGCATAAATGTGGCACCCAAGGCACCACTTCAGAATACTTTCTGGACCTGTGGAAGATCAGAAGAGCACTGGGCGTGCTGTGTGTGACCTGAGAAGAGCCCTGAAGGACTGCATCTGCTCCCTTTTACTCTAGGACACAGAAGTGGATTCCAAGGGTCAGTTGGCTGACCTCCTGTGTGGCTAAAGGGAGAAAGCAAGCTGCAAGAGGGCCTTTTCCTGGAAGTACCCAGCTGACCAATGGAAACTGGACCTATACTGTACCCTGCTTTTGGCCTCTGCCTGACACACTGTTAGTCTCTAAGGGCCTCTCCTGAGGTTCGGAGGGCCTTAGAAGTATACTCCTGTGGTAGATTGGAACTTAAAAACGGCTAACGGCCCGATTACGAGTTTGGTGGTCCATAGGACCACCAAACCCGCGGTGGAGGTACGGTGGCGGTCGAGGACTGCCGCACCGATGGTCCGACTGCCGTATTACAACTATGGCAGTTTGACCGCTATAGGACCGCCACAACCGCTAGGGATCCGCAATCTCTGGTGGTGGCAGGGCGGTCTGAGGCTGCAATATGCTTGGTGGTGCTGCTGTGCCACTGTCAAGCCTATTACTGACTACCTCACTTTTCATAGCGGAGAACCCGCCATGAAAAGTGTGGTGGTGTGGAAACAAAGGGGGCCATGGGATGCATGTGGGGGGGCCCATGGTGTGCCCCCCTGTCTGCATGCACCTACTTTCCTGCACGACATGGACTGCACAGTCCATGCCGTGCAAGAACGGGCTTTGGTGCTCCCATTGCAGTGCCTTTTTATTAGGCACCGGCGTGAGACTGCTAAAAGACAGCCCACCAGACCACGAGATAACTCATAATCTGGCGGGTGGCTGGGGTTGAGGTTTGGCGGTGGTGTGGCAGTCCGTTCCCACACGGCCAAACTCATAATCAGGCCCTAAGTCAGAAGGTAAAATCTTTGACTAGAAAGAACTTGGGTGGTTATCCTATCAGTGTTCCTTTGCAGTGAGCCTCAAATTCCGAGTCTACCATGACCATAAACTATCAAACGGAGAGACGCCCTCAAGTGGATCTCCTCCTTCCTCACAGGATGCACCCAAAGATTCTGTCAACCGCCATTCATCTCAGATCCCAAGCACATCATCTGAGGCCTCCCCCAAGTCTCCTTCCTCAGCCCCACCTTATTCAACGCCCCACGGACTCAACATCATCTCCAATGCGGATGACACCCAACTCATCCTCTCCCTCACGGAAGACTCTGCCACCACCAGATCCAACTTCCGGAACGCCATGACCGACGTCTCCAACTGGATAAGGTCCAGCTGCCTGAAGCTGAACACGGACAAGACAGAAGTCCTCATCTTTGGGAAGAACAACTCACCTTTGAATGACACCTGGTGCCCCACTAAACTCGGACCCACATCGACCCCCACCGACCACGCCCGCAACCTCGTCATCATCCCGGACAGCTCCTCATTATGAAGCGACAGCTCAACACCAGTCGCGGCTCCTGGAGGGAGTGCTGCAGGGCGGCGGGGCAGGGGAGGGGCAGGGTGGGGGGTAGTAAACTCCGGCATACAGCCGAACGGAGGTAAGTACATAAATAAATAAATAAAACAAATTACATTGCGTGCGCCGCATCGCCATTTGGCGTTGCAGCTCGCGCAATGTAATTCGTTTTAATTATTTATTTATGTACTTACCTCCGTTCGGCCATATGCCGGAGTTTACTACCCCCCGCCCTGCCCCACCGCCCCGCAGCACTCCCTCCAGGAGCCGCGACTGCTCAACACAGTTTTGATCAATGGCGCTTAGCGTTTTGGCAATATTTCTACTTAAAAGTTTCTAGTTCTTATCTTTGATTTCCCTTATTGAATTTTTGTCATTTTTTGTGTCTTGTGGTTGGTGTATCAGACCTGTGCTCCATCGACAGTCAGCATCAAATTGCGTCTAATGGTAACAACGTTTTTAATTAACTTACATTGAAACCTAATAATGTTATGGGATGTTGGAGATCACAAGCTCTGCATTCTTAGTTTAAAATTACACACAGAACATGGATTTTTTTCTGTAATTGTGTCTTACCTGATATTTTACAAGCCATGTTACAAACCAAATCAGCAGGCAATGAAGTTGCAATGTGAGAGGGAAATAATATAAAAAACATCTGCACAGTTCTGTGATAACATAATGGCTCCATTGCATTTTTACTAGACCAACCCCCATTGTTCCACCTTCTAGTGCTTCCCATATGGAACACTGACTACTGCTCAGAAAAAATGGGATCTTGGTGTCAAAATTTGTTTCGAATTGATGTTCACTTCAAGTGGAGTGTAACTCAGAATACAAAATAATTTCAAAAAGTCACGCTATGTGAAATTGCTTTGTGTGTGATTATATCAGGAAGTCCTGATTTTTTTCTTTTCACTCCAGTAGTTCTACTTGAATCATTGTAAAAGAATATATATATCTATATCTATATTCACTGAAAAAACCATAGGTTTTAGGGACAGTTATAGTTACTTGGACATTGCACTCGTACAAAACCCGTGAAATTCCCCGTTATAGTTAGTTCAGCTAACTATAACTCGCGCCCCGCAATGCACTGCTGATGACGTCACATATTACATCACTCATGACATGGTCAGTGACATCACTGATGACATCACTGATGACATCTCAAATGACATCACTGATGACATCATCCAGTGACTGTGTGTTTCTGTAAAGTTTAAATATTTTTAAAATATATAGGAAAAGACGTATTGAAGAATGAGTGGGTGTGTAAGTGTCTGTATGGATGATTTAGTAGGTGCGTGACTGACTCTATAAGTGAGTGATTTAACGTATCTTACTGAATGCATGGGTTAGTGACTAAACTGGGTGTATGTCTGTATCCGTCTGTCTGTTGCTGTGTAAGTGGCTGCATGTGTTTGTGAATAGCTAAATGATTTTCTATATGAGTTATTGAATGCTTGTCTGAGTATCTGTATGGGTGCCTGAGTGTTTGTGTGGGAGGGGTGTGTGCAACTCTGTGCATAGATGTGTGAGTGGGTGATTCACTGGGTGGATGGTTTCAAGAGTGCATCTGTGATAGACTGTATGGGTGGGTAAGTGTGTGTAAGAGTGTGTTAGTGAGTGAATGTATGTCCCAGTGGTACATGTGTGAGTAACTACATATGTGAAAGGCAGTATATATGTGTGTTGGAGTATATAAATAGCTATAAGCAAGAGTGAGTGATTGTGATAGTGGCTGTATAGATGATTGTGTGCTTGTATCAGTGATTGTATAAGAGCGTAACAATGTGCTACTATTTGTATGAGTAAGTGAGCTGGTGTGTGTATAACTGTATAGGTGAGTAAATGGCAGTGTGTTTAATTATTTGCATGACTGACTAGGTGTGTGAGTATCTCTATGGATGAGTGGCGTTGTTTGAGTGTCTATATAGGAGTAAGAGTGCATATGATAGTCCTGTACTGAGTGACCGTAAGTATGAGTGACTGTACGGGTGAGTGAGTGGATGTGTGTGTGTAGACCTAAGAATCAGTAAGTGTGTATGTAGTTATTGGTGTTGGAGTGTCTATGGTTTTGCGAATGGCAGTCTGTAATTTAGAGTGGGTGTATCAAAGGTTATATTAGGGTGTGAGGAGGTGCATCAGATTATCACGTGGATGATGTCATCAGTGATGTCATTTGAGATGTCATCAGTGATGTCATCAGTGATGTCACTGACCATGTCATGAGTGATGTAATATGTGACGTCATCAGCAGTGCATTGCGGGCGCGAGTTATAGTTAGCTGAACTAACTATAACGGGGGAATTTCACAGGTTTTGTACGAGTGCAATGTCCAAGTAACTATAACTGTCCCTAAAACCTATGATTTTTTCAGTGAATTTCAAAGGTTTTTAAATGCTAATTTGTAACTATAACGTGTCTGAAACCTATGGTTTTTTCAGTGAATTTCAAAGGTTTTTTAAATGCTAATTTGTAACTATAACGTGTCTGAAACCTATGGTTTTTCAGTGAATTTCAAAGGTTTTTTAAATGCTAATTTCTAACTATAACGTGCCTGAAACCTACGGTTTTTCAGTGAATTTCAAAGGTTTTGTAAATGACAATTTTTAAATGTATTAATTGTTATATTAATTTTTTTCATACTGATTTACTACATTTTTAGAAACAATTTTTTTACATATTTTATTTGTCAAGTTACATTGTAATTACATTATACATTACATTACAAAAAATACTTTCTCAGAATGAATTACTTTAGTTTAAATACTTTGCAGATAGGCAATAGACTTTTAAGTACAGTAGTTACAGTTGTTGCAATGGGCAACACATTTTCAAACACAATGCAACATTCAGCTCAATGTGAATTTCTAGTTAAATGCAATTAGTTACTTTATGGATTACTTTTGTAACCACAGGACTGGATCCTAGATTCAGTCCTGGTACATCTCCTGTAAACAGTTGAGTAAAAGCGTTTTGGTTACAGTCGTGATTTTTAAGGAATATTATTGTATTTTAAAAGTTGACACTTTGAAACTTTTTCTCATAGAATCACCAATGTTATCCTATGGAAGGAAATTCACTTAGCAGGTAAAAACTGTTATCGTTACTTTTTCTTACTCAGTGTTGGATCCTGGATCCAGCACTGGTGCATCTCCTGTAAACAGTTGAAAGAATGCGTTTAAGTCATACAGGCGATTTTTAAGGAATATTTGTAGTTTGTGAAAATCAACACATTGAAACTTTTTGCTGAAAACCAGTCAATGTTAGCCTATGAAGGAAATTCAAGTTACCGGTAAGTACGGTTAAAATTACTTTTGAGGATCAGTACTGGGCTGAAACATGCAGCACTGAGGTCTCTCCTGATAACAGGTGAGTAAATCGGAATTCGTATTTCGGCTGATTTTAGAGGAATATTTTAAAGTTCCAAAACTCCACACTTAGAAGAATTTCCAAGTGAAACCAGTCAATGTTAGCCTATGGAAGGAAATTCAAGTTACTGGTAAGTACGGTTAAAATTACTTTTCAGGACCAGTACTGGGCTGAAAGATGCAGCACTGAGGTCTCTCCTGATAACAGGTGAGTAAATCAGAATTCGGATTTCGGCTGATTTTAGAGGAATATTTGTATGTTTCAAAAATCAACACTTAGAAGAATTTCCAAGTGAAACCAGTCAATGTTAGCCTATGAAGGAAATTCAAGTTACCGGTAAGTACGGTTAAAATTACTTTTCAGGATCAGTACTGGGCTGAAAGATGCAGCACTGAGGTCTCTCCTGATAACAGGTGAGTAAATCGGAATTCGTATTTCGGCTGATTTTAGAGGAATATTTTAAAGTTCCAAAACTCCACACTTAGAAGAATTTCCAAGTGAAACCAGTCAATGTTAGCCTATGAAGGAAATTCAAGTTACCGGTAAGTACGGTTAAAATTACTTTTGAGGATCAGTACTGGGCTGAAAGATGCAGCACTGAGGTCTCTCCTGATAACAGGTGAGTAAATCGGAATTCGTATTTCGGCTGATTTTAGAGGAATATTTTAAAGTTCCAAAACTCCACACTTAGAAGAATTTCCAAGTGAAACCAGTCAATGTTAGCCTATGAAGGAAATTCAAGTTACCGGTAAGTACGGTTAAAATTACTTTTCAGGACCAGTACTGGGCTGAAAGATACAGCACTGAGGTCTCTCCTTATAACAGGTGAGTAAATCGGAATTCCTATTTCGGCTGATTTTAGAGGAATATTTGCACAATGGTGAAGGGAGGGCGGGGCCTGAGGTGACATCTTTGCAAACGCGCCCCGTGGCGCGTTTTAAGTTGGGGATTAAGTTCCCTTGAATCCTGAGGGTCCCTAGGGGCCAACTAGACCACCAGGAACCTCCAATATGCGCCAGGGGCTGCGTTGCAGAGACGTGTAGAGAGGCCACACCCCTTTTACACCTCTCTGCAACGCAGCTCTGTGGCGCTTTCTGGATGTACCTGTTGGGCTAGTTGGCCCCAGGGACCCTCAGGATTGAAGGGGATTTAATTCCCATCTTAAAACGCGCCACGGGGCCTGTTTGCACACATGTCACCTGAAGCCCCGCCCCTCCCTTCACCACTGTGCAAACGCGCCCCGTGGCGCGTTTTAAGTTGGGGGATTAAGTCCCCTTGAATCCTGAGGGTCCCCGGAGTCCAACTAGCCCACCATATACCTCCAAAAGCGCCACAGAGCTGCGTTGCAGAGAGGTGTAAAGAGGGTGTGGCCTCTCTACACCTCTCTGCAACGCAGCCCCTAGCGCATACTGGAGGTTCCTGGTGGGCTAGTTGGCCTCAGGGACCCCCAGTATTCAAGGGGAATCGTTCCCCCTCTGCAAACGCGCCAGGGCGCGTTTGCAGAGTGGTGAAGGAAGGGGCGGGGCCTGCGGGCCGATCGTTTAAAAAAAAAAAAAAAATTGGTCCCCTGAAGGGGGCTGTGTGGCCCCCTTCCTTTTTCCTGTTTTTATGCCCTGGGGACCCCATCCCCCAGGTCCTTACCCCTTTTTAAATTTGTAATTTAAAAAAAAAACGAGGAAGGAGGCCGCGTGGCCCCCCTTCCCTGGGCCTGTATTGGCCCCGGGGACCCCATCCCCGGGGCATGGCCTCGTTTTTATTTATATTCTTTGGAGGGGGCTGCGTGGCCCCCTCCTCTGGCCATTTAAGGCCCCGGGGACCCCATCCCCCGGGGCCGCCATTCCGTTTTTTTTTTTTTAAATTTATTTATTTTTTTGGGGAGGGGGCCGCGTGGCCTCCTCCCGAGCCACTACTTGCCCCGGGGACCCCATCCCCCGGGGCCTGGCCTCTCGTTGGGGACTGTGGGGGTCCCCAATCCCCCACAGTCCCGCCGGCTCCCCGCGTCCCTAGGGTGCCGGCATTGCTTTACACATGGGGAGCAGCTAACATGCTGCTCCCCATGTGTAAAGCAATCGGCTTTGGATATTGGAAGAGAGAGCAGGTTTCCTGCTCTCTCTTCCAATATCCAAAGCAGTTTGCAATGACAGGACGGGAGCCGCGAGGCTCCGTCCTGTCATTACAAACAGCAGTGTCCCGGGGGTAGGCACCCGGGACACTGCAGGAGACCGGCCCTGGGGGTGGTGGTCCCCAGGGCCATCAAGGGCTCCAGGAGGGGCCGCGCGGCCCCCTCCCATTCAGTACACAGCCCCGGGAGGTGGTGGTCCCGGGGCTCTGGAGGTCCGTAACGGACCCCATATTAAAATGTTTAGTGCCCCGGGGAGGTGGTGGTCCCCGGGGTGTGTGGGGGCTGGAGCCCCCCACACAGGTTTAATAATTTTTAAAAAAAAGCCCCGGGAGGTGGTGGTCCCGGGGCTGCGGGAGGGCTCAGAGCCCTCCCGCACCATTTTTAAAAAGCCCGGGGGTGGCGGTCCCGGGGCTTGGGGGCCTTTGAGGCCCCCACACGTAAATTATCCCCCACCATGCCCCCGGGACTTGGGCCACCCGGGGGCCAGTAGCTATCGAGCGCGGGAGACCGCGCTTCGATTTCTCGGCAGGATTCGCGCACCCTGAGCGCATCCTGCCGATTTTTAAAAAAAAATATTTTTTTTGCCCAGGGGTCCTTGTGGGACCCCTGAGCAAACCTAGGGGGTCAGGGTGTTTCTACCCTCCCCCTTTGTGCGCTTTGCGCACTTGTTTCTGTCCCTCGGTTCTACCGAGGGACAAAATGGCTGCCAACATTTCCTGAATCGGAATGTTGACAGCCAGCTGACAACCAATTAACATGCAGCTCGTGATCGGGACGGTGCGCGCAGGGTGCGCTCAGGGTGCGCGAATCCTCCGTGCCCATAGATATATATGTACTTTTACTTTTTGATTTTCTCAGCAACTACTGAACGGATTTACACCATTTAACAAAAGGGTTCTTTCTGAACCAAGAACTACCTCTTTGCCAAATTTGGTGTAATTCCGTTCAGCAGTTCGAGCTGTAGCCGTGTCTAAAGTTTCCTATGGGAAAATGCATGGGGAAAACGCGTTTTGGGACCCCCTTTTTCTCGGCCCCCGCTTGACGTATCACCCCGAGACTTTCAGGGTAGGAGCGGACCGGAGCGCCCCACGAAGTTTGAAAATTTCGCGAAGATACGTCAACCGGCAAGAGAGTTATTTCAAATAGAATGTCGCGGATTTCCTATGGATAATAGGTTGTAACTATAACTATCTACTGGCGACCGCCAGTAGATAATATATATCTATATATACATATATTTATATATACATATAAATATATATATATTTATACATATATATATTCACTGAAAAAACCATAGGTTTTAGGGACAGTTATAGTTAGTTGGACATTGCACTCGTACAAAACCCGTGAAATTCCCCTGTTATAGTTAGTTCAGCTAACTATAACTCGCGCACCCGCAATGCACTGCTGATGACGTCACATATTACATCACTCATGACATGGTCAGTGACATCACTGATGACATCTCTGATGACATCTCAAATGACATCACTGATGACATCTTCCAGTGACTGTGTGTTTCTATAAAGTTTAAATATGTTTAATATATATGCCAAGGTGTATTGAAGAATGAGTGGGTGTATAAGTGTCTGGATGGATGATTTAGTAGGTGCGTGACTGACTCTATAAGTGAGTGATTAAACGTATCTTACTGAATGCATGGGTTAGTGACTAAACTGTGTGAATGTCTGTATCCGTCTGTCTGTTGGTGTGTAAGCGGCTGCATAGGTTTGCGAATAGCTACATGAGTGTCTACATGGGTTATTGATTGGTTGTCTGAGTATCTGTATGGGTGCCTGAGTGTTTGTGTGGGTGGGGTGTGTGTGACTGCGCATAGATGTGTGAGTGGGTGATTCACTGGGTGCATGGTTTCAAGAGTGCATCTGTGATGGACTGTATGGGTGGGTGAGTGTGTGTATGGGTGTGTTAGTGAGTGAATGTATATCTTAGTGGTACATGTGTGAGTAACTAATATGTCAAAGGCAGTATATATGTGTGTTGGAGTATATAAATGGCTATAAGTGAGAGTGTGTGATTGTGAGAGTGGCTGTATGGATGAGTGTGTACTTGTATCAGTGATTGTATAAGAGCGTAAGAATGTGCTAGTATTTGTATGAGTAAGTGAGCTGGTGTGTGTATAACTGTATAGGTGAGTACATGGCAGTGTGATTACTTATTTGCATGACTGACTAGGTGTGTGAGTACCTCTATGGATGAGTGGCGGTGTGTGAGTGTCTATGTAGGTGTATAAGTGCATATGAAAGTCCTGTACTGAGTGACCGTAAGTATGAGTGACTGTAGAGGTGAGTGAGTGGATGTGTGTGTAGACCTAAGATCAGTGAGTGTGTATGTAGTTATTGGTGTTGGAGTGTCTATGGTTTTGACAATGGCAGTCTGTAATTTACAGTGGGTGTATCAAAAGTTATATTAGGGTGTGAGAAGATGAATCAAATTATCACATGGATGATGTCATCAGTGATGTCATCAGTGATGTCATTTGAGATGTAATCAGTGATGTCATCAGTGATGTCACTGACCATGTCATGAGTGATGTAATATGTGACGTCATCAGCAGTGCATTGCGGGGCGCGAGTTATAGTTAGCTGAACTAACTATAACGGGGGAATTTCATGGGTTTTGTACGAGTGAAATGTCCAACTAACTATAACTGTCCCTAAAACCTATGGTTTTTTCAGTGAATTTCAAAGGTTTTTAAATGCTAATTTCTAACTATAACGTGCCTGAAACCTATGGTTTTTAAGTGAATTTCAAAGGTTTTTAAATGCTAGTTTGTAACTATGCCTACAGAGGTAGGACATGTGAAGAAAGAAGAAAAAACGCACAGAAAGAAGCAAAAGAAATGCAGAAAGACGCAACAGAAGTCCACAAAGACGAAGAAAAGTGCAGGAAGAAGCAAAAGATGTGCAGAAAGAACCAACAGAGGAGCAGAAAGAGGCCTTGTTCCAAAATAATCCTGTGCCCACAACTTTTTCCAACGTGTACTGGTGGTAACTGACTCTGACTAACCAGAGCCAGTGCTATGCTAAAACACACTTAGAATACAGTTAAAACACCTACATACACTAGGGAACACTATGTGTTGGGGTACCCCTGTGATTAGCATGACCTCCTCTGTAAGCCCCTAGTACATAATAGGGCAGGGGGATTAAAACTACCTCTTAAAACGCGCTACAGGGCGCGTTTGCACAGTGGTGAAGGGAGGGGGTGCCTGAGGTGACATGTGTGCAAACGCGCCCCGTGGCATGTTTTAAGTTGCGGGATTAAGTCCCCTTGAATCCTGAGTGTCCCTGGGGCCCAACTAGCCCATCAGGTACCTACAGTTAGGACCACAGAGCTGAGTTGCAGAGAGGCGTTCCGAGGCCACGCACCTTTTTTCACCTCTCTGCAACGCAACTCTGTTGTGCTTACTGAAGGTACTGGTGGGCTAGTTGGACTCCAGGGACCCTCAGGATTGAAGGGGACTTAATATCCCAACTTAAAACACGCCACGGGGCCTGTTTGCACACATGTCACCTCAAGCCCCGCCCCCTCCCTTCACCACTGTGCAAACGCGCCCCGTGGTGCGTTTTAATTTGGGGATTAAGTCCCCTTGAATCATGAGCGTCCCTGGGGTCCAACTAGCCCACCCTGTACCTCCAGTATGCGCCAGGGAGGCTGCGTTGCAGAGAGGTGTTCAGAGGCCACACCCCTTTTTACACCTCTGTGCAACGCAGCTCTGTGGCGCTTTCTGGACGTACCTGGTGGGCTAGTTGGCCCCCAGGGACCCTCAGGATTGAAGAGGATTTAATTCCCCATCTTAAAACGCGCCACGGGGCCTCTTTGCACACATGTCACCTGAAGCCCCGCCCCCTCCCTTCACCACTGTGCAAACGCGCCCCGTGGCGCATTTTAAGTTGGGGGATTAAGTCCCCTTGAATCCTGAGGGTCCCTGGAGTCCAACTAGCCCACCATGTACCTCCAAAAAGCGCCACAGAGCTGCGTTGCAGAGAGGTGTAAAAAGGGGCGTGGCCTCTGTACACCTCTCTGCAACGCAGCTCCCTGGCGCATACTGGAGGTTCCTGGTGGGCTAGTTGGCCCCCAGGGACCCCCAGTATTCAAGGGGAATTACTTCCCCTTCTTAAAACGCGCCAGGGGGCGCGTTTGCAGACTGCTGCAGGGAGGGGGCGGGGCCTCCGGCACGATGCCGGTCTTTTATTTATTTTTTGTATGGGAGGGGGGCAGCGTGGCCCCCCTTCCCTCGGCCTCTTTTGGCCCCGGGGACCCCATCCCCCGGGGCCTGAAGATTTTCTTTTTTTTTTAAATAAAAAAAACGGGAAGGGGGCCGCGTGGCCCCCCTTCCGTTGGCCTCTATTGGCCCCGGGGACCCCATCCCCCGGGGCATGCCCTCTTTTTTTTAATTTAAATATTTGGAGGGGGGCTGCGTGGCCCCCCTCCTCAGGCCATTTAAGGACCCCATTCCCCGGGGCCGGCCTTTACGTTTAAAAAAAAAATATATATATATTTTTGAGGAGGGGGCTGCGTGGCCCCCCTCCCAGGCGACTAATAGCCCCAGGGACCCCATCCCCCAGGGCCTGGCCACTCGTTGGGGACCGGGGGGTCCCCAATCCCTGCACGGTCCCGCCGGCTCTCCGCGTCCTGCGGGAGCCGGCATTGCTTTTCCATAAGGGGAGCTGCTGACATGCAGCTCCTCTTATGGAAAAGCAATCTGCTTTGCTTCATTGAAGCGAGAGCAGGTTTCCGTGCGCTCGCTTCAATGAAGCAAAGCAAGTTTGCAATGACAGGACGGGAGCCGCGAGGCTCCCGCCCTGTCATTGCAAACTACAGTGTCCCGGGGGTAGGCACCCTGGGACACTGCAGGAGCCGGCCCTGGGGGTGGCGGTCCCCAGGGCCATCAAGGGCTCCAGGAGGGGGCCGCGCGGCCCCCCTCCCATCCTGTGCACAGCCCCGGGAGGTGGTGGTCCCCGGGGCTCGCGGGTCCTAAACGGACCCCCACATTTTCCTATTTAGTGCCCCGGGGAGGTGGCGGTCCCCGGGGTGTGTGGGGGGGCTCGAGCCCCCCCACACAGGTTATTTTTTAAAAATAAAAAGAAGCCCCGGGGGGTGGCGGTCCCCGGGGCTGCGGGAGGGCCCGGAGCCCTCCCGCACCATTTTAATTCAAAGCCCCAGGGGGTGGCGGTCCCCGGGGCTTGGGGGGGCCTTAGAGGCCCCCCCACATAAATTTACATTAACCCCCGCATGCCCCCGGGACTTGGCCCACCTGGGGGCCAATTAACCACGAAGCGCGGGAGTCTGCGCTTCGTTTTTTTTTTATTGGCAGGATCCGCGCACCCAGCGCGTTTTTTGCTGATTTTTTAAAAAAAAAACACCTACATACACTAGGGAACACTATGCGTTGGGGTACCCCTGTGATTAGCATGACCTCCTCTGTAAGTCCCTAGTACATAATAGGGCAGGGGGAGTAAAACTACCTCTTAAAATGCGCTACAGGGCGCGTTTGCACAGTGGTGAAGGGAGGGGGGGCCTGAGGTGACATGTGTGCAAACGCGCCCCGTGGCGCGTTTTAAGTTGCGGGATTAAGTCCCCTTGAATCCTGAGGGTCCCTGGGGCCCAACTAGCCCCCCAGGTACCTACAGTTAGGACCACAGAGCTGAGTTGCAGAGAGGTGTTCCAAGGCCACGCACCTTTTTTCACCTCTCTGCAACGCAACTCTGTTGTGCTTACTGAAGGTACCTGGTGGGCTAGTTGGCCCCCAGGGTCCCTCAGGATTCAAGGGGAATTAATTCCCCAACTTAAAACGCACCACAGGGCGTGTTTGCGCACATGTCACCTGAGGCCCCGCCCCTCCCTTCACCACTGTGCAAACGCGCCCCGTGGCGCGTTTTAAGTTGGGGGATTAGGTCACCTTGAATCCTGAGGGTCCCTGGGGCCCAACTAGCCCACCAGGTACTTCCAGTAAGCACCACAGGCCTGTGTTGCAACGCCTGTAACAAATTGTGCAGTTTAGGGTAGTGCAGTGGTGTTTGTGTAGTATAGGGGGTCATGCTGGGGGTAGATTTAGGGTTTAGGGTAGTGCAGTGGTGTTTGGGTAGTGTAGGGAGTCGTGCTGGGTGGAGTGTTTTAGGGTTTAGGGTAGTGCAGTGGTGTTTGGGCAGTGTAGGGGGTCGAGACTGGGGGTAGTGGTTTAGGGTTTAGGGTAGTGAAGTGGTGTTTGGGTAGTGTAGGGGGTACTGCTGGGGGTAGTGTTTTAGGGTTTAGGGTAGTGCAATGGTGTTTGGGTAGTGTAGGGGGTACTGCTGGGGGTAGTGTTTTAGGGTTTAGGGTAGTGCAGTGGTGTTTGGGTAGTGTAGGGGGTACTGCTGGGGGTAGTGTTTTAGGGTTTAGGGTAGTGCAGTAGTGTTTGGGTAGTGTAGGGGTTCGTGCTGGGGGTAGTTTTTTAGGGTTTAGGTTAGTGCAGTGGTGTTTGGGTAGTGTAGGGGGTAGTGTTTTAGGGTTTAGGGTAGTGCAGTGGTGTTTGTGTAGTATAAGGGGTCGTGCTGGGGGTAGTGTTTTAGGGTTTAGGGTAGTGTAGTGGTGTTTGTGTAGTGTAGGAGGTTGTGTTTTAGGGTTTAGGGTAGTGCAGTGGTCTTTGGGTAGTGTAGAAAGTTGTGCGGGGTAGTGTTTTAGGGTTTAGGGTAGTGCAGTGGTCTTTGGGTAGTGTAGGGGGTCGTGCGGGGGGTAGTGTTTTAGGGTTTAGGGTAGTGCATTGGTGTTTGGGTAGTGTAGGGTGTCATGCGGGGGTAGTGTTTCAGGGTTTAGGGCAGTGCAGTGGTGTTCGGGCAGTGTAGGGGGTCGTGCAGGGGGTGGTGTTTCAGGGTTTAGGGCAGTGGTGTTCGGGCAGTGTAGGGGGTCGTGCTGGGGGTGGTGTTTCAGGGTTTGGGGCAGTGCAGTGGTGTTCGGGCAGTAAAGGGGGTGGTGTTGGGGGTGGTGTTTCAGGGTTTTGGGCAGTGCAGTGGTGTTCGGGCAGTGTAGGGGGTCGTGCGGGGGTGGTGTTTCAGGGTTTAGGGCAGTGAAGTGGTATTTGGGCAGTGTAGGGGGTCGTGCAGGGTTGTGGTGTTTCAGGGTTTAGGGCAGTGCAGTGGTGTTCGGGCAGTGTAGGGGGTCGTGCTGGGGGTGGTGTTTCAGGGTTTAGGGCAGTGCAGTGGTGTTCGGGCAGTGTAGGGGGTGGTGCAGGGGGTGGTGTTTCAGGGTTTAGGGCAGTGCAGTGGTGTTTGGGCAGTGTAGGGGGTGGTGCAGGGGGTGGTGTTTCAGGGTTTAGGCAAGTGCAGTGGTGTTCGGGCAGTGTAGGGGGTCGTGCGGGGGCTGGTGTTTCAGGGTTTAGGGCAGTGCAGTGGTGTTCGGGCAGTGTAGGGGGTCGTGCTGGGGCTGGTGTTTCAGGGTTTAGGGCAGTGCAGTGGTGTTCGGGCAGTGTAGGGGGTCGTGCTGGGGCTGGTGTTTCAGGGTTTAGGGCAGTGCAGTGGTGTTCGGGCAGTGTAGGTGGTCATGCTGGGGCTGGTGTTTCAGAGTCTAGGGCAGTGCAGTGGTGTTCGGGCAGTGTAGGGGGTCTTGCTGGGGCTGGTGTTTCAGGGTTTAGGGCAGTGCAGTGGTGTTCGGGCAGTGTAGGGGGTCGTGCTGGGGGTGGTGTTTCAGGGTTTAGGGCAGTGCAGTGGTGTTCGGGCAGTGTAGGGGTCATGCTGGGGCTAGTGTTTCAGGGTTTAGGGCAGAGCAATGGTGTTCAGGCAGTGTAGGGGGTTGTGCTGGAGGTGGTGTTTCAGGGTTTAGGGCAGTGCAGTGGTGTTCGGGCAGTGTAGGGGGTCTTGCTGGGGGTGGTGTTTCAGGGTTTAGTGCAGTGGTGTTCGGGCAGTGTAGGGGGTCGTGCTGGGGCTGGTGTTTCAGGGTTTAGGGCAGTGCAGTGGTGTTCGGGCAGTGTAGGGGGTCATGCTGGGGCTGGTGTTTCAGAGTCTAGGGCAGTGCAGTGGTGTTCGGGCAGTGTAGGGGGTCGTGCTGGGGGTGGTGTTTCAGGGTTTAGGGCAGTGCAGTGGTGTTCGGGCAGTGTAGGGGGTCGTGCTGGGGCTAGTGTTTCAGGGTTTAGGGCAGAGCAATGGTGTTCAGGCAGTGTAGGGGGTTGTGCTGGAGGTGGTGTTTCAGGGTTTAGGGCAGTGCAGTGGTGTTCGGGCAGTGTAGGGGGTCTTGCTGGGGGTGGTGTTTCAGGGTTTAGTGCAGTGCAGTGGTGTTCGGGCAGTGTAGGGGGTCGTGCTGGGGGTGGTGTTTCAGGGTTTAGGGCAGTGCAGTGGTGTTCGGGCAGTGTAGGGGGTCGTGGAGGGGGGTGGTGTTTCAGGGTTTAGGTCAGTGCAGGGGTGTTCGGGTAGTGTAGGGGGTTGTGCTGGGGGTGGTATTTCAGGGTTTAGGGCAGTGCAGTGGTGTTCGGGCAGTGTAGGGTGTCGTGCTGGGGGGTGGTGTTTCAGGGTTTAGGGCAGTGCAGTGGTGTTCGGGCAGTGTAGGGGGTCGTGCAGGGGGTGGTGTTTCAGGGTTTAGGGCAGTGCAGTGGTGTTCGGGTAGTGTAGGGGGTTGTGCTGGGGGTGGTATTTCAGGGTTTAGGGCAGTGCAGTGGTGTTAGGGCAGTGTAGGGTGTCGTGCTGGGGGTGGTGTTTCAGGGTTTAGGGCAGTGCAGTGGTGTTCGGGCAGTGTAGGGGGTCGTGCAGGGGTGGTGTTTCAGGGTTTAGGGCAGTGCAGTGGTGTTCGGCCAGTGTAGGTGGTCTTGCTGGGGGTGGTGTTTCAGGGTTTAGTGTAGTGGTGTTCGGGCAGTGTAGGGGTCTTGCTGGGGGTGGTGTTTCAGGGGTTAGGGCAGTGCAGTGGTGTTCGGGCAGTGTAGGGGGTCTTGCTGGGGGTAGTGTTTCAGGGTTTAGGGCAGTGCAGTGGTGTTCGTGCAGTGTAGGGGGTTGTGCTGGGGGTGGTGTTTCAGGGTTTAGGGCAGTGCAGTGGTGTTCGGGCAGTGTAGGGGTCGTGCACGGGGTGGTGTTTCAGGGTTTAGGGCAGTGCAGTGGTGTTCGGGCAGTGTAGGAGGTCGTGCTGGGGCTGGTGTTTCAGGGTTTAGGGCAGTGCAGTGGTGTTCGGGCAGTGTAGGGGGTCGTGCTGGGGCTGGTGTTTCACGGTTTACGGCAGTGCAGTTGTGTTCGGGCAGTGTAGGGGGTCGTGCTAGGGCTGGTGTTTCAGGGTTTAGGGCAGTGCAGTGGTGTTCGGGCAGTGTAGGGGGTCTTGCTGGGGCTGGTGTTTCAGGGTTTAGGGCAGTGCAGTGGTGTTCGGGCAGTGTAGGGGGTCGTGCTGGGGCTGGTGTTTCAGGGTTTAGGGCAGTGCAGTGTATGGGGTCGTGCTGGGGCTGGTGATTCAGGGTTTAGGGTAGTGCAGTGGTGTTCGGGCAGTGTAGGGGGTCGTGCTGGGGCTGGCGTTTCAGGGTTTTGGGCAGAGCAGTGGTGTTCTGGCAGTGTAGGGGGTCGTGCTGGGGGTGGTGTTTCAGGGTTTAGGGCAGTGCAGTGGTGTTCGGGCAGTGTAGGGGGTCGTGCTGGGGGTGGTATTTCAGGGTTTAGGGCAGTGGTGTTCGGGCAGTGTAGGGGGTCTTGCTGGGGGTGATGTTTCAGGGTTTAGGGCAATGCAGTGGTGTTCGGGCAGTGTAGGGGGTCTTGCTGGGGGTAGTGTTTCAGGGTTTAGGGCAGTGCAGTGGTGTTCGGGCAGTGTAGGGGGTCATGCTGGGGGTGGTGTTTCAGAGTTTAGGGCAGTGCAGTGGTGTTCGGGCAGTGTGGGGGGTCGTGAAGGGGTGGTGTTTCAGGGTTTAGGGCAGTGCAGTGGTGTTCGGGCAGTGTAGGGGGTCATGCTGGGGGTGGTGTTTCAGGGTTTAGGGTAGTGCAGTGGTGTTCGGGCAGTGTAGGGGGTCGTGCAGGGGGTGGTGTTTCAGGGTTTAGGGCAGTGCAGTGGTGTTCGGGTAGTGTAGGGGGTTGTGCTGGGGGTGGTATTTCAGGGTTTAGGGCAGTGCAGTGGTGTTAGGGCAGTGTAGGGTGTCGTGCTGGGGGGTGGTGTTTCAGAGTTTAGGGCAGTGCAGTGGTGTTCGGGCAGTGTAGGGGGTCGTGCAGGGGGTGGTGTTTCAGGGTTTAGGGCAGTGCAGTGGTGTTAGGCCAGTGTAGGTGGTCTTGCTGGGGGTGGTGTTTCAGGGTTTAGTGTAGTGGTGTTCGGGCAGTGTAGGGGGTCTTGCTGGGGGTGGTGTTTTGGGGTTTAGGGTAGTGCAGTGGTGCTTGGGTAGTGTAGGGGGTCGTGCTGGGGATTGTGTTTTAGGGTTTAGGATAGTGCAGTGGTGTTTGTGTAGTGTAGGGGGTCATGTTTTAGGGTAGTGCAGTGGTGTTTGGGTAGTGTAGGGGGTCGTGCTGGGGGTAGTGTTTTGGGGTTTAGGGTAGTGCAGTGGTGCTTGTGTAGTGTAGGGGGTCGTGCTGGGGATTAGTTTTAGGGTTTAGGATAGTGCAGTGGTGTTTGTGTAGTGTAGGGGGTCATGTTTTAGGGTAGTGCAGTGGTGTTTGGGTAGTGTAGGGGGTCATGCTGGGGGTAGTGTTTTAGGATTTAGGTTAGTGCAGTGGTGTTTGGGTAGTGTAGGGGGTCGTGCTGGGGGTAGTGTTTTAGGGTTTAGGGTAGTGCAGTGGTATTTGTGTAGTGTAGGGGGTCGTGCTGGGGGTAGTGTTTTAGGGTTTAGGGTAGTGCAGTGGTGCTTGTGTAGTGTAGGGGGTCGTTCTGGGGGTAGTGTTTTAGGGTTTAGGGTAGTGCAGTGGTGTTTGTGTAGTGTAGGGGGTCATGTTTTATGGTAGTGCAGTGGTGTTTGGGTAGTGTAGGGGGTCGTGCTGGGGGTAGTGTTTTAGGGGTTAGGGTAGTGCAGTGGTGTTTGTGTAGTATAGGGGATCTTGCTGGGGGTAGTGTTTTAGGGTTTAGGATAGTGCAGTGGTGCTTGTGTAGTGTAGGGGGTCGTGCTGGGGTAGTGTTTTAGGGTTTAGGGTAGTGCAGTGGTGTTTTTGTAGTGTAGGGGGTCATGTTTTAAGATGCAACGCTCCAATACCTGACCAGTCTGCACTACATAAAACTGCAAAAAAACTAAAAAAGTGTTTTGCACACTTTTGTCATTGGGCTATATGTGGGCTACATCTGGGTAATATTTGTGCTACATTTGGGCTCTTTTTTCTCTGGTGGCCATCTTGGAAGACTTCTTTGTTATGAAGTTTCCTAATTTCCTCATTTACTGCAGTCTCCTCAGTAGGAAATGCTTTCAGTTTTTTACTTTGATTCCATCAAGAAGGCATTCAGATGTGTCTCACATTTGCCATAAATTCAGAATGTTAGCACTCTAGTTGCTCATTAGATCACTGTAGTAAAGCTACTGCTCACCAGGGAGTTAACTGGAAGTCTGCTGCTGGTATTGAAAGTGATTGTTTCAGTCTGCATGTCAGAATTTTCTAATGAAATAGAAGAGGATTTGAGATCTCACTTAAAACATGCCCTAATTTTTCTTTCTGCAGCACTAGCCATAATTTCTATTTCAAAAAGAACCCCCTCATTTTGTTCCTTTTTAAATTAAATGTTTTAAGTGTTATCGGTTTATTCCAATCAAGATGGCTTCAGGTGTGCCATACTTTTGTCATAAGTAAGGCTGTTAGCGCTCTAGTTGTTCTTTAGCTGCAGTAGAACACAAAGGCATCAACTGGCAGGCTGCTCCTGTTGAAATATAACAGGAAGATATTTGAGATCACACTTGAAACATGTCCTAATTTTTCTTTCTACAGCACTAACCATAATTTCTATGACAAAATGAACCCCATCATTTTGTTCCTTTTTAAATTAAATGTTTTAAGTGTTACCAGTTTATTCCAATCAAGATGGCTTCAGGTGTGCCATACTTTTGTCATAAGTAAGGCTGTTAGCACTCTAGTTGTTCTTTAGAAAACTCTGGGAAGCTGCAGTAGAACACAAAGGAATCAACTGACAGTCTCTGCCCTTACATGTTTTACTGAGAATGTCAGACTTCATTCTCACATGACTGAGAAAGATAATGTGAATTTACAGAAATATGCTCTCATTCTAGCTTCTGGAGCACCTTCCAAAACTGTATGGGACAAGCATGTGAAAATAGTTTTCTCTCAAACATGATTCATGATATCCCAGCAGAAGGTTTTTCACAGGGTAAAATCACCTTTGAACACACCACAATTCCTGAAATTAGTATGGTACCATCAACAAATGAATTCTAATGTAACTAAAGTCTGTTATCACCCTTTATAGTTCTCCTTTTGGTAACCCTCAAAATCTTCGATTCACTACAATGCATTTCAATGGGGTACTATCATTTATATTGGTCCCAAGATGGCTGCCAGCAATTCCAGGATGAAGTGCTGACAGCCAATCAGATCTCACGATGACATGTGTGGTTAGGCTCCGCCCAGATATATATGTGTTTTCTTTTTCAAATTTCTCAGGAACTACTGAACGGATTTACACCATTTAACCAAAAGGCATGACTCTGAACCAAGGGCTACCTTTTTGCCAAATTTGGTGTAATTCCGTTCAGCAGTTCGGGCTGTAGCTGCGACTAAAGGTTCCTATGGAAAATTGCATGGGGAAAACATGTTTTGGGACCCCCCTTTTTTCTCGGCCCCCACTTGATGAATCACCCCGAGACTTTCAGGATAGGAGTGGACCGGAGCGCCCCACGAGTTTTGAAAATTTCGCGAAGATTCATCAACCGGCGCCAAAGTTATTGGAAATAGAATGTTGTGAATTTCCTATGGAAAATAGGTCCTAACTATAACTACCTACTGGCGACTGCCAGTAGGTAATATATATATATATATATATATATATATATATATATATATATATATATGTACTTAAATGCAATAGGGGAACCACGACTATATGAGATACGCCTGATAACTTGAAATTTGGGAAATCCTGGACTCTCAGTGACAGTGGCATAAACATGTCTCCCAGCCGTGAACAATGTAACTGTTTCTCATAAAATGTTAATGGATTCAAAATGTATTATATGTAAAGTTTTTAAAAGAAGACAATAAGGCTAATCATCTGTGGGGGGTACATCCATAATGTACCCCCCACCCCTTCTTTTCTTTGTTTATTTTGAATATTTTCAGAAACACATTAGAATAAATCTTTCTTTGCAAGTTACATCATTCGTGCATCAAAAACACACCTTGCCTGCTAACAGGTCTCGCAAAAGAAGGACGCTGTGAGTTGTACAGTTTTTAGGCTTGAACAATTTCCCTCTGGCTATTTGTCTCCTTGGAAATAGCAACGCTTTGCCTAGCCTTCTATATGAGTTACCAGTCCTATTTTACCTGCAAAGGCTCATGGGTTCACTGTTACTGCACTGCAAAAGGTTAAAGCCAAACCAGAAGTAATATGTTGCCTCAATATGCTGTGTATATCATTGGAATCTAATCCATGTTATTACGCATGTATCCAGAAGGTGATGTTAATCGATCAAGTTCATTCGCTTATTACACTCTGTGTGTGTGGGGGCACACTGACATAGCTCTCCACTTTCCCAGTTTCATGCATAGTTAGGTAATGGAGTCTAGGTTTTTTCTCTGCAGACTGGTACATTTATCACCTGATTTAGAGTTTGGCAGACTTTTAATCCATCTTTTTACAAATCATGTTTGCGAGGAGTAACCCATCCACCAGACTCTAAATCAGGCCCTTTGTCTTGTTTCAGGAGTACGTTTATCAGACAGAAAAGAACTTTTCTGGACTTAATGCACTATTCTTTCTTGGAAACTGGAAATTTGAGGACATTGCACACAGCCCTCTTGTGTGTTTACTCTTGCTAAGCCAGTGCCATTTTCCCAATTACGTGGCCCAGTCCTTAAATTTAATTTGTGATTTAGACATGCTATTTCTGTTGGGAGATTATGCCATTCGCTCTCAACCCTAAAATTATACTCCAATCATCTTGCTCAAGATCATTCCCCGTCCCATTCAGTCTCATTAGGATATTTCGGTCCAGAACTGAATAATACATGTTTCATGAACAGTGTATTACCTTTTGGAGCAAGAATGTCTCTTTGACATCCACCCTTGCTTGTTTTCTCTGCAATGTATGTATGTTATATGATATATTCATATTCTGTAAACAATGAACAAAAATAAATCTGGCATATGTACCTACATCCCGTCTCTGCACATGGGAAAGTATTTGCTCTTCAGCTCAATTAGTAACAACATTGATGTAGAGACGTTTTGGAACATGGGCAAAGTGTTCCATTACCCAAGGACCCTACCTTCCAAGGAGCCCCACAAGAAAGTGAATTTTCTGTCTATGAGACCTCTGTCTATTCTTTTTCGCCATCTAATCCCCTCTCCCTCTAAGCCTGCCTCTACCTATGACTCTGTCTTCTTCTCCCAAGTGTCATTTTAAAACTTCTTGGGTCCTGGTCAAGACATATTTCAACTGATTTTGTGTGGCCCTGATTCTGAAAGTTTATGCGTTTAACATTGTTTTTCTTTACAGGGGCCATCAAAATGTGTCTTGCCTGGAGCCCCCAAAATCCAAAAGAAGTTACCCTGCATTGATGCTGTACTGACAAACAACTATCAACAACAGTCTTGGGCAATGAGGCAGTCAACCACTCATCCATATTAATTGACTTTCCTGATCTAGGCCTGTGCCTTTTAAAAAAAACTTTGTACTATTTGTGCAGGGACCTTAACTTGGAAATGGGGTCATGGGGATAGTATGATAGGCAGTCAGTAGAATGCCCTATTTTTCCTCTGCTACATCCACAACTGACACCAGAGGCTGTATTACAAATGGTGCCATGGGGGAGCAACGGGCATATGTGTCCCTTTTCTGCGCCCCTGGGGCACTGTAGTATTACTGAAGGCGATGCAGACGATCGTGCGCCTTCTTCTGTAATACAAATAGTGCTGTAGGCACATTGAGCTGCGGCGTAATCTTCAGGGGCGTTCTCTCATTAGCATGGGGATGTGGCATCTTGCTAACAAGGGAAACCCTTTGTTTATTATTATTATAGCTTATAAAGTGCCTGAATCACCCCCGGAGGGTTATCTCCACGCTATGGAAGTGCAACAGTCCAGGAAGGAGAAGAGATTTCAGAAGAGATCAGTTTTTAGGAGTTTACGTAATAGTAAGTAATCTGGACATTTCCGAATGTGGCTGGGACGTTGATTCCAGTAGGAGGGGGCTAGGTAATAAAAGGCTTTCCCACCTGTGTGGGATTTCTTAACACGAGGTTCCCAAAGTAGCGACTTAGAGCCTGAACGGAGTGTTCTGGAAGGCTGATAACGGGTAAGCATATCTGCTAAGTAGCTAGGGCCATTGCCATTTAGTGCTTTATGCACAATGCAGCAGATTTTAAATCTGATCCGCTTGCGGATTGGCAACCAGTGTAATCCTAGAAGTAGAGGAGAAGAGGCAGTCCTAGCGGGAGAGTTGGAGACAAGGCGAGCCGCTGTCTCCAGCCACCTGAAGTCTATCGAGGGACGACTCGTTAGCTGAAATCAGAAGAGCATTGCAATAGTCTAAGCGGCTAATTAATAATGCTTAGAGAAGTGTTTCTATGCCTGCACACTATTATGGATGCAAGCATAGAGGCAAAGAGGCAGTCAGGAGGCGCACTGACTCTGCCTCACAAAATGGTGGGGCACAGTAAGTGTGCCCCGTGAGTGCAACCCCTGCAAGGGGACGAAGGAGGTCACATGGACCCTTCAGACATCCCCTTGCAGGCACATGCAGTCACTCACTAAACCTGAATGCAAGGGGATCTCTGCCCCCTATTTAAAGTGTAGGAATGTGCCCCCTACAAAGAGAAAGAAGGAACAGCTGATTCAAATAGCCGCTCCATATTTCAATATTGTGCTGCTAACCCTACAAAGTTAGAGAAAATGATTAAAATGCCTTGCACATAGTCATCCTCACTGCATATATTGAATCTGATAAATAAAGATAAGGCTAAAACATCTCAGTGTATTGAAGACTATAAATAGAAATTTAAAAAGAACATAAATCATCAGCCAGATCTCAACAAGTCTATCATATGGGAACAGATTTTGAGACATTAAAGGCACCATCATAGACAAATCAGAAGCAATACCCTACCAAGCCTTGCGACAGGGTCATTTTAATAGTGGACTTTGCTATACAAATGATGATAGCATAACATTAACTAACATAATACAACACAACATAGCGTAACATAACTGCAGCCAAGTATGAATCTGCTTCCGACGAGATGAGTTTATATTTTAATTAGTTGTTTATTTAGCAATAACATTAGTATACAATACTCTGGTAAGGTGGTCCCTCTAAGGCATGGGTACTCATAGTACGGCCCGCGGGCCGCCAGCGGCACGGCAAGCCTTCCTTGGCGGCCCGCGGACCTTGCAGACATAGTACCTGTGTTTTTTAAAAAATTTTACAGTGTGTCAGCAAACACAGACTCTGCTCTATGGGGGCCGGGCGATTCCGATAGTCCGATAGTCCGAGTGGAGCTGCAGGGGCACTAAGAGGTGAAATACAACAAAGTCTCATTATTATGCAAATGGTCTTTTAAAGACCTGTGAAGTACTCGGGTGCGGCTGTGTGTGCGCCCGGAAAGCTGTCTCAGCCCGGTCTGCCACACACGCGGGGTGAGGTGACAGAGAATGATAGAGGACAGCAGGGTGTGAGAGCCGGGTGAGGTGACGGAGGGCAGCAGGGAGTGAGAGCCGGGTGAGGTGATGGAGGGCAGCAGGGAGTGAGAGCCGGGTAAGATGGCAGAGGGTTACAGAGGGCAGCAGGGAGTGAGAGCCGGGTGAGGTGACGGAGGGCAGCAGGGAGTGAGAGCCGGGTGAGGTGGCGGAGGGCAGCAGGGAGTGAGAGCCGGGTGAGATGGCAGAGGGTGACAGAGGGCAGCAGGGAGTGAGAGCCGGGTGAGGTGGCAGAGGGCAGCAGGGAGTGAGAGCCGGGTGAGGTGACAGAGGGTTGCAGGGAGTGAGAGCCGGGTAAGGTGACAGAGGGCAGCAGGGAGTGAGAGCCGGGTGAGGTGACGGAGGGCAGCAGGGAGTGAGAGCCAGGTGAGATGGCAGAGGGTGACGGAGGGCAGCAGGGAGTGAGAGCCGGATGAGGTGACAGAGGGTTGCAGGGAGTGAGAGCCGGGTAAGGTGACAGAGGGTTGCAGGGAGTGAGAGCCGGGTAAGGTGACAGAGGGTGACAGAGGGCAGTAGGGAGTGAGAGCCGGGTGAGGTGACAGAGGGCAGTAGGGAGTGAGAGCCGGGTGAGATGACGGAGGGCAGCAGGGAGTGAGAGCCGGGTAAGGTGACAGAGGGCAGGGAGTGAGAGCCGGGTGAGATGACAGAGGGCAGCAGGGAGTGAGAGCCGGGTGAGGTGTGCGTTAAGAGCCTGTGATGTGATGCTTCCCGCCAGCCTGTAGTCAGAGAGTTGAGCCAAGGCCAGGGAGCTCAGGCCTGGGAGGGAGACAGAGAGGGAGACAGAGAGAGAGAGAGGGAGGGAGACAGAGAGAGAGGGAGAGGGAGACAGAGAGCGAGGGAGACAGAGAGAGGGAGACAGAGAGAGGGAGACAGAGAGAGGGAGAGACAGAGGGAGGGAGACAGAGGGAGGGAGACAGAGTGGGAGGGAGACAGAGAGGGAGGGAGACAGAGAGGGAGGGAGACAGAGAGGGAGGGAGAGACAGAGGGAGAGACAGAGGGAGAGACAGAGGGACGGAGACAGAGAGAGACAGAGAGAGAGGGAGACAGAGGGAGGGAGACAGACAGAGAGAGACAGACAGAGGGAGGAGGGCGACAGATAGAGGGCGACAGATAGAGGGAGGGAGACAGAGGGAGGGAGACAGAGGGAGGGAGACAGAGGGAGGGAGGGAGACACAGGGAGAGAGACAGGGAGGGAGACAGACGGAGACAGGGAGGGAGACAGACGGAGACAGGGAGGGAGACAGAGAGGGAGACAGAGAGAGAGGGAGGGAGACAGAGAGAGGGAGGGAGACAGAGAGAGAGAGAGAGAGAGGGAGGGAGACAGAGAGAGAGAGGGAGGGAGACAGAGAGGGAGACAGACAGAGAGGGAGACAGAGAGAGAGGGAGACAGAGAGAGAGGGAGACAGAGAGGGAGGGAGACAGAGAGAGAGGGAGACAGAGAGAGAGGGATACAGAGGGTGAGACAGAGGGAGAGACAGAGGGAAGAGGGAGACAGAGAGAGAGGGAGACAGAGAGGGAGACAGAGGGAGACAGAGGGAGACAGAGGGAGAGACAGAGGGAGGGAGACAGACAGAGAGAGACAGAGGGAGGGAGGGAGGGAGGGAGGGAGACAGACAGAGGGAGGAGGGCGACAGGCAGAGGGAGGAGGGCGACAGGCAGAGGGAGACAGAGGGAGGGAGACAGGGAGGGAGACAGAGGGAGACAGGGGGAGACAGAGGGAGAGACAGAGGGAGGGAGACAGAGAGACAGAGAGAGGGAGGGAGACAGAGGGAGACAGACAGAGGGAGACAGACAGAGGGAGACAGACAGAGGGAGACAGAGGGAGAGACAGAGGGAGGGAGACAGAGGGAGACAGACAGAGGGAGGGAGACAGAGGGATACAGAGGGAGGGAGACAGAGGGAGACAGAGAGAGGGAAGAGGGCGACAGACAGAGGGAGACAGACAGAGGGAGGGAGACAGAGGGAGGGAGACAGAGGGAGGGAGACAGAGAGAGGGAGGGAGACAGAGAGAGGGAGACAGAGAGAGAGAGGGAGGGAGAGAGGGGGAGGGAGGGAGACAGAGAGAGAGAGAGGGAGAGAGAGATAGAAAGAGGGAGGGAGGCAGACAGAGAGAGAGAGAGGGAGACACAGAGAGAGAGAGAGAGAGGGAGGGAGACAGAGAGAGGGAGGGAGGGAGGGAGAGAGAGAGAGAGAGAGAGAGAGAGAGAGAGAGAGAGAGATGTGTATGCCGGGTCCGGTGGCTCAGTGGACGAAGGCGTCCGCTGCAGGGGCCTGTGTTCCACCTCATGGTCACAGTTTTGTTTTGCTCTAGCCCCGCCCCCTCCCCCAATGCCCCGCCCCCACAGGTGCGGCCCTCGGCCACAAACCACACTGTAAATTTGGCCCCCAAGAGAAAGTTTGTGAGTACCCATGCTCTAAGGTAAGGTAAAGAGGCAGGTTCTGGGTGAGTGTGGGAGGGGATAAATACAAAATGCATTAAAAATTAATAACAAAATTAAAAATTGAAATCTGAATCTTTGGGAATTTTAGACTGATACCATAGTTAGATTTTCTAACTGTACAACCATTCTGGTTGGTTCAGATGTACAGAGCCTGAGAAAAAGAAAAGGTATTTTTGTGAACTTGGCCACTTCATGCCTACAAATAGAAAAGAGCAAAGTATCATATTTGCCTTTGTGAATTTCATCAATTTAGGACTTTACATTCAGCTAGGAAAATTCACATTTCTCCACTTTGGTACGGCACATATGGATGTATGTGTGTGGTATTTGCATAATGCAAGCCTAGCCACGAGGAGGCACATCTCTGTATAGGGTCAGATACAGTCAACAAGGGATTGGAATGGTATCTGGGTTCTGAATGCTGGAGTGGACTGTTAATAAGTCATAATGTAGTCTTCTTTAAAGAGATCTATTATCAGCAATTTCCTAATTTAGAGCCTAGTAAGTGCTCCTGATGGACATGGCAATATTGCTCCAGATCCTGGGTGCATGGATGGAAAAGGCCTTTTGCCTTGTTTCTTTCTTTTTGACACTTCTTCATCTTTAGTCTTATGGTGCCCTGGCTAAGGTAGTGCAGAGCTACTGGAGCTATTGAGCTTGTCAGGCAGAGAGGTCAAGGGTGCCGCTCGTGATGGTTTTGTAGATAATACAGGTGCTTTCGAAGAAGGTGCGAGCCGGCAAGGAGCAAGCTGGCATTGGATTTCCATCAGGATGGGAATAATGTGGTCAGGTTCTCCAGGCCCTTGTTGAGACCTACTGCAGGGTGCAGGGTGCCCTTAAGGGGAGTCAGTAGTGTGTCTGACAGACCATGGGCAAGTGCATTGTCTCTATCCAGATGCCATAGTACAACATTTAGAACAATAGTTCTGAAGTCACTTTCTGAGATGAACAGTTTCACTTTCTTTTGTAAAGAGAGCTGGTACCAGGCTGTCTTGATTTATTTCACAAGTAATCTTTTAAGAGGAGGTGTAAAGGATGAATCTGAGTAACTGGACATTGAATGGAAGTTGGGGCTCGAATCCCTTCAGGTTCTTGTTGCTATGTCAGGTTTAGACAAGCTGCTGCTTGTATGCCACGGTCTCAGCAACAGCACAACGCTCAATTTGACACTCACTATGTTCCTATTCTTCCCCCACCCTCTCGATAGGCACATTTATTCTCTGTATTGAAATGCTGTGTGTTCTGTTCACACGAGTGATGCAGTAGCAACCATTGGCCCTTTCAAAAATAGGCACTTAAGTGTCTGAAAAATCTAGTGAGCAGCAGAATCCAGCAGACGACTTCAAACTCCTGTTAACCCTAAATGGTGCACCTCTTAAACAATCAAAACTCATTACCTTTGCCAGGTACGGCAGCTGCTGTAAGTTCCTGCCAATTAGCTCCAATCAACAGACCATTGCCTGAGGCTGTATTGAACATTCCATAATCACAACAGGTGTTTTCCTGCCAATTAGCCTCAATCACGGAAATTAGCCTGGAGCAGTGTTGAACATTCTGTGACCCCGGTAGATGCCTTCCTGCCAATTAAAATCTGTGACTCAGCTTCTAATAGATTCCAGTATTTTACGCCCTTCATGTGCCCTGTAGGTGGCCGGCAGTTCTTTAACCCCTTCGCCGCGGGGCAAATTCCCCCGCAGTGCGAGAGGCGGCGGGGTTGGGCGTGGCGCTCGGGTACTCAGGACGGCTCCCGGCCGTCATAAATCACAGTGGGCGTGTACTCATGACGGCCGGGAGCCGTCCGAACTCCGCCCACTGATTAATTTCCCCGCACAGGCTGGGAATTAATACCGCGTGGGCGGAGCGGCAACGTTCGGACGGCTCCCGGCCGTCATGACCACACGTCTACTGTGACTCATGACGGCCGGGAGCCGTCATGAGCACTCAAGTGGTTAAATAGACTGCCTTATCCCATTGACGGTGCTTGATCTCCCTGCTGACCACTCACCTGTTTCCTGTGATCGGCTCCTCTCCCGACATCGTTCCAGCTTTCCCAGCGATCTGCTGCAGTCTCCAGCAACCAGCTTAACCATGATCTATGAAAAAGAACAAGAAGAAGAAAAATATTAAAGAGAAAATAAGAACAACTCCAGCTTCAAGGTATTATTGTTCACAATCAATATATTCATATATTTAAATGCTCTGAGCTCAGTAGCATTCCTGAACAAATTCCAGTGCAAGGCAATATTTTAAGCCTAATATCTAATCTCCTCTGACAGGGCGCTGTCAGACCCCAGCTATTTTCTGGACACCCTTCAAGTGTCCGCGCTATAAATAGGCCGGTTGTCCCCAAGGATTTTAATATTGCCTAAAGAAATCTACTCTTTACAACACTGAGCCGTAGACCATTTACAAAGGGCAGAGTCAGGAACTCATTTTTTATGAGTCTTAATGTCTGCTCGGACCTTGTCAAGATTTCAAGCTCCAGTTAAGTGAGTTCAGAAGACTCATTCATTGGAAGGAGAGTGCCCAGGTAGATGCTTGTTTAAGGTATGGTCACAACTAATGGGATAGATAGTACAACGGGGGAAAAAGACCTAAATATTGTGCGCTCACCTATTCCCTTGTGCCTTACAGGTACTCCTTACCCGGTGTGCTACAAGATCTGAGGCAGGCCCTTGCGAGGTTCACTGCAGTCACGATGGAGGAGAACCACAGCATCTTGTCTTTCCAAACCCTTTCTGCGAGGGGCCTGTGATCGAAACAGTGTTATATCCTGACCTTGTGCAAGGGCCGCTAAGGAGTAATCAGGGGATTCAGCGTCGCCCCATCGGAACCACCTGGGATTCAGGTGAGTGGCTTATTACAGTGTAGTTCTTGGTTAAGAGCAGGAATTCTGTTTTTGTAGAGTTGAGCTTCAGGTAGATGCATAGCTGCCAAGTTTTCAGATGGTATAGGTTAGGTGTGACATTTCTATGGCTTCAGTTAGCATATGAGTGACATTCTACCATCAAATATGTAACACTTCAAGGGACACTTTCTGAAGAGTAAATTAAAGCAATGACCAGTATTTGAGTGCCTTTCTGTGAGTTTTCTGTTACTGCATCCATACATATCACACAAGAATGAAAATATACCTAAGAGAAGCCAGACCTATTGGTGTTGCCAGAGTTTGCTAGCAGTATCAGACCCACGAGTTATAACAATAATTTTGTTGTGAATAATATAATTCAAAATGTTTCCATTCTGAGAATATTATATTGTGAATTGAATACTACGAGGTCTCTGGAAGGGGTAGTGGCATTCAGAGTGCCTCAATCACTCTTGTTCTCCCTTCAGAACCATTTAATCTGTAGTCTCCTCGTGAAATCCTCGAACTGCATATCTCACAGTCATTTCCTTCCTCTTTACCACTGTCTTTACACTCTCTCTTTCTGCATGTACTTCCTTGCATCACCCCATTCACCATGTTATCTCTCTCTCTCTTTCTCTCTCTTCCTCTCTCTCTCTCTTTCTCTCCCTTCCTCCAACATTTACTTTTCTTGATTTTGGTGCTGTCAGTATTTTGACAGCCATGTACCTCTCTCAGACAAAATAGCAATTACAACTGTCAGATGTGTGGCAACTGCTCTGTGCGCTCTGCTGAGAAGCAACACTTTAGATGGACATGTGGTCAAACAACGTTATGTCCCCGCAACAGGCAATATAAGAAACCCTTACTGACTTCACGGAAAGTAAAGTAAATAACTTAGCTGGGCAGAGGCCGATTTCCTTAGCAACGGGACATCTGACTTTATCTAAAGTTTATCTAACGTCACAGAGCTACAGCATCTGACAGTGTGGAGAGGAGCTATAATTAGCATTGCCGGGTCTGGTTGCTTAGTGGACTAAAGCGTCCACTGTAGGACCCTGTGTTTGACCTTATGGTCAAAGGTTTAAATCAAGGTGGGTCCACTCAGCCTGTCATCCTTCTGAGGTTGATAAAATGAGTACCGCTGGGTAACAATAAACATCTGTGATTCAGTGCCAAGATACCCTTGGGTGAACATGCGCTTTATAAACACACGTTATGTTATTTACATTTTATTGCGGTCAAGCGGACACCAGCATTGAAAAGGGTTACTATAACCCCTGATGTGTGGTACTTGCTAGGGCTGTAGGTGCTGGACATTTAGGTCTGGATGAGGCGGTTTATTATCACAATATCAAAATGTAAATATTGTCCTGCCACAATACTGCAGCCAAAATTATCAACTACCCAAATATTGTGATGGTAAGTATATGTATGTACATAAATATTTACTAATATTAACTCCACATGTACGTATCTGCATATTTATATAGGTACGAGATGCAGAGCCAAGTGTAGAAAACCTATACTTCCCTATTGATACTTACCTTGACTAAATTTTCTTAGTTGATGTTTTGGCTTTGATATTTTGGCAGGTTGAAGTTTTTGTCCTCAATATTCTGTCATACAATCAATGAGGTGCAGGCAGTGTTTGAATCATTGGATGTCAGAAGTGCAAGAGACTTTCAAATAGTATATTGATGAATGTTGATGATATTATCGGTGGGTAGAGTTTTAAGTAGCTCCATGTAGTGGCTGAAGATGAAAAGGTACAACATTGTTTCTTGGGGAACTCCACAAGTGTTAGGGATCTTCTAGTTCCTGGAGGTGCCAGTGTTAGCAAAACGTCAATGGTTGAATAGGTAGGAAAAGAACTAGTGTAGGGCCATGCTAGTGAATTACATTTCAGATTTCAAGCTGTCGATGAGGGTGCGATGATCAACAGTGTTAAAGACAATTGTGAGGCCCAGCAATACCAAGAGGTAGAAGTCATCTTTACCTGAGGTCAGAAGGAAATATGTTTATGATATGCAAAGTAGCTGCAGTGGTGTGATCTAAAGCTCTGTTGGTACCCTTCCAGGAGATAGTTAGTTTTGATGTGATTTTGGAGTTGTATGTTGACTGCTTTTAAGATGGTCTTGCCATTGAACAGTAGGTGAGTGATGGGCTTTTGATGTAATCAGCTTATGGTGTAGGTTTCTTCAGGAGTGTGCAACTATGGTGTCTTGAGAGCTTCTGGGAAGATGCCTTTGAGGGAGAGAGATGCTGACAATGGTTCATTAGGGGAGGAACAGCTTCTACAGAGAGGGCTTTGATGAAAGATAATATACTAGATTGCAACAATTCCTTTGCTAAACCGCATTCTTTTTACTTTTTATTTTCATTATCATTTCTGTAGCATACAGTGCAATAGACAATACATGCATTAGTACAGCTTACGAAACAGTTGAGGTGAATTACGCCCCATCATCAACATTGTAGTATAATTCTGAAGATTAAAGCTGCCGATGCAGTATGGTACAGCACATATCACTTCTAAAGCAAAAATGTATAAAAAGGTAAACAGCAGATAAAACAACCCTTCACAGGTTTCTCCCCCCGCACCTCCTGTGTGCCGTCAAGTGCTCTGTTAGTTGCCCAAGCGGGTTTCCAGTCAAGTCAAGGTGCCCTGCTGTGTATTGCCATGCTTGTTGCATTCGACCCTGTCCCATCTTCCCCCAGTGCGTGCCCCAACACCCACTGTAACAACCGAGTCAAGTACGTCAGGTGTCCCCTCTCGATGTACACTTGTATCACTGCTCGAAGGGATACCAGCCTGAGGCACTGTCAAATCATGGATCATAGTACCTCAGCAGAGCAGATCGTCCACCAGTTTCTCATCTCGTTGCACCGTTCTCATGTGGCCCTTCTCTGCCTCCGCCCATTCAATCAAATGACGCTGCCAGTCAAGCCCCGAGTGGGGGTTCGGGCTCAGCCATCTATAGCGATGTGTCACTTATCCAAGGACAAGCCCAGCAGTGCAAATTTCCTACTAAGCTACTCCTTTTTTCTTGTGAAAAGCAGACCCAGGAGGCATTGCTTAATCTCAAAGGAAATCTCTCTACCTGTGGCCCTATGCAGCTTCTTCAACACCTCCGCCCAAAATTTGTGCACCAGGGAGCAGCTCCACACCACATGAAAAAAGTCCACTGGTTTGGTTCCACAGCGCCTGCATCCCAGGTTTCTGGCTGGGTATATGGTGTGTAACTGCCTAGGGGATAGGTAGGCATTATGAATGATACACTGAATAAGTTTGAACTGTGCATTAATTGACACCTCTGGAACTTCCTTAGCCTTAGCCCACTCCCTGACAGTAATGGGAGCATTGCTAACCTGCTGCCAAATCTCCTCCTCTTTCAAGGGTGGAACTGGTCTATCTGTCCGCAATGCTTGATATGTGTGTTATAAGCCTTCTCCCCCCCTTTAGACAGTAGAACAACCAATGTCTACGTGGGTTCCGGGGCCTTGGGAAACGTGGGCCATATATCCTCAGCTTTGGCAGCAATTTTTGTATATTCGAGAAACTGTCCCCGCCCTGGGCTAAACTTGTCAAAGGCTTCATGCATGGTGGTAAATCAGCCACCCGGATACAGTTAATTTAGTATGATACACCCACCGTCTTGCCACCGAGCAATGGTCATGGTCTGGGCAAAAACTGCAAAAGGTCTGACCAGCCAGATCTCCAAGTCAGATGCATAGGGTGCCCTGTGGATCACTCTGCATATCGCTCTCTCCCACAGTCAGCACAGTAATACGGAACACATGGGGAAGTGTCGCAGGAACTCTGTTGCTGCATAGCAGAAAAGCTCCAAGAGCCATATCTCCGCATAAGCATGCGAGTAATGTCTTTCCTAATTGTCCCCTCGTCAAACCAGTGGATTGCATGTTGTAACTGTGCTGCTAAATAATACAGTTCCATGTCCGGGACCGCCATCCCTCCTTTGTCCCATTCTAGCTTAAGTGTGGAGAGTACTACTCTGCATCTTTTCCCTGCCCACAGTAATTCTACCAGGAGATGATCTAATTCCCGGAATACTTGCCCAGGGATCTCATACATAGTGCCCTGCAACGCATACAGACATCGTGGTAACACTACCATTTTAATCAGTGCTACTTTCCTCATCAGGGAGAGCTTCAAGGTGCTCCAGAACCTAACAGAGGGGCGAAGGTTGACAACGACCCGTTTCAGGTTGAGGGCATGGCATTGTTGCACTCTATGCACAATGTGTAGCCCAAGGTATTGTGCACTGTTTAGCCTCCAAGGCAGGCAAGCCCTCATCAGGTCATAATTCGATGTCCACTCCTTTTAGTTGATCTGTTGGGAACAGTGCCAAGTTCGACTGGTTAACATGGAGCCCGACAGTTCCCTGAATTCTCTCATAATGTTCAGGAGGAGCCCAACCAAAGTGTCCGGCTGAAGCAAGTATATCATGGTGTCATCTGTGTATAAGGACACAACATGCACCGTCTGACCCACCGGGATTCACAAACCATGCAGTACCTGATTCAGTCTGCACGCCACAGGCTCCATTGCTAGGGTGAACAGCAGGGGGGACTGGAGGCAATAAGAACTTGTCCAACACAAAGTTCCCAATCCGTACTTGTGCCATTGGTTGCATGTACAACAGTTTGACCCATGAGACAAATCAAGGCCCCAACCCTATTGTCTCCAATACCTGCCAGAGACATGTCCAGCACACAGACTCAAAGACCTGCTCTATATCTAGAAAGGCTAGAGCATATTTATCGAGATATAAGTCAAGGGCAAATGCCGCAGAGTACAAGGTGTTCCTATGTTGATTGAACCCCGACTGGTCGGTGTGTACCAGTTTTGGGAGATAGCGAAGCAGACGTACTGCCAAAACATGGCTGAGAATTTTTTGGTTACCATTCCACATGGCGAGGGGATGACAGGAGGTTGCGTTGAGTGGATCTTTTCCAGACTTTGGCACCAGGACGACTGGAGCCTCCCGCATGGAGCTTGGAAGTATCCCCGCTCCATATTCACTGGATAGACCAGCAGTAACCTATCAGCCAGTGTCCCGGGGAAAACCCTGTACAATTCAGCTGGCAATCCGTCTGCCCCCCGGGCCTTGGGCATCTTAAGGGAATCTATCGCAATGAGCACCTCCTGTTTAGTCAGAGGCATCACTAAGTCGACACTCTCATCTCCATCCAGGCGTGGCAGAGGTAGCGCTTCCAAGTAGGCCGTGATTGCTGGTCCCAAGATCTTGCTAGGTGAAGTATATACCCCTCTGAGGTGTTCTGCAAAAACCTCAATAATGTCCTGCTGGGCATACACCTCGCAGCTCAACCTACCTCTAAAAGCCAACATGGGTTGAGAGTAATTCTCTTGCTTTCACAATCTAGCCAACATGCACCCTGCTCTGTCCCCCTCCATGTGTAGATGACACCTTTAGGAGAGTCACGCATGCTTCTCCAGCCTATCCCATAATGAGTTTACCTCATTCTGTACTCTTCCCCACTCCCGGTGGAGCCGCTGATTATGTGGGAGGGCTGCCTCCAACACAGCTAAAGCGCCTTCCTGTTTTGTCAGGTCTCTCTCCAACACTTGACAGATACCTGTACACTTCCCTGAGCACCACCTTCATTGCAGCCCACTCTACCCCTCTAACCGTGGTACTCTCCCAGTTATGTGTAAAATGATCTGTTAGGGCTTCAGTGACTGCCCTCCTGTAGACCAGGTCTGTGAGGACCTCAGCCCTTATCCGCCATAGCAGCACCTGGGATCTAGGTCTGGCCCGGGAGTAGGACAGCAGCAGGGAGGAATGGTCAGATAGATACCTAGCCAAGTATGCCGCCTCAGTCACTCTCTGTGCTGCATTCACTGTATAAGTAAATAATCCAGTCTAAAATATGAGTCAGCTGCCGGCGTATAACAGGAGTATGTGTGTGTCCATGAGTGTTGGGCCTACCACACATCCACTGATCCCATGACCGTCATCGTCTGCTTGAGGGCTTGGATCATATATGGCTTCATGCCCTGCCGTGGGGGAGACCTGTCTATGGCCGCTTTGACAGCACAGTTAAGATCATCGGCCATTATTAATTCAGTGGGCATATATCCCTGTGCTGCCATAACCACCTCCCCAAAGTTGTCCACACTATCAGAATTAGGTGCATAGATAATGAGACGGAGTTCATGAGCATCCAGGGCCCCACACACTGTGACATACCTCCCCTCTGGGTCAACATCCAAATGTGTCTTCCGGAATGGGACCCCAGGTGCTATCCAAATGAGGGCTCCCCAAGCAAACCCAGAGTATGACGTGGCATACACCTCCATTTTTCTGCCGACTGACGATGCAGTCACTCCACAGATGTGTCTCCTGCTGAAACACAATTGAAAGCTTGTATCTTTTTAAGTAGGCATTCACCTTGTGGTGTTTTTCTGGTCTATTTAGCCCCTAAGGTTCCACATAAGGAGCGAGTATTTATTTCCTGTATTTTGTATATCTAGGGGTAGTAGGCTTCAGGGCCCTCCCACTGGGACTCGATTTCCATCATGCAATACTAAAGCGCTATCTGGCATGAAGAGCACCCCACTAAAACATGTCAACAGGATGTGACATTTCCCCAAACAACACCCCCAACCCACCTTCCCCAGGCAGAATATACAGGACTCCTTTCGGCACAATGATCGGCCAAAGGATACCGATCACCACCCCACGACCCTCCCACATATAATGCAAACTAAAGAACACACTAAGTGTAGTCACAGGCCAGGGAACCATGTCCCCTTCAGGTCACAAGACCAGTGTAGGTGCTCAGCAGACCATCAGAGGCCTAGTCCCCAGCCGACCCCTGCTGTCGAGAACCAAAAAGCAGAGCATAGTATGTTACAGGTACAAACCATATCATCACCATTTAAGAGGCCACCGGCCTCACCAGCCTTGCCCAAAAGACAAACCCAGTATAACACATATGTGATTGCAATGCTACGCAGTCCCACTACAACATTGCATGCTAACTATTCCTTTCTCCCCTGGTCTGGAGTCAGCATCCACCAGCAAATCAAGAGTCAGTCCAAACTTGCAGTACTGCAGACATCAAGACATTTCAAGTGTTCTATTTAAGGGTGCAAATGTCTCCAGGCAGGCCCCCACTATACAAACAGGCCCCAGATCGAGGCCAAGTGTGCCTGACCAGCATCTGTACTATCACTCAAGGTGTCCAGAACAAGCGAGATTTGTGGGAAAGCATTTTGGTCCGAGGATCCAGATGCAGCAGGTCTCAGGGTACCGTCATGGCATACCAGGATCTGACTACCTTCACTGGGCTCCAGTTCCTCCCTCGTCACTGGGGGTCCCCCTGTTCCTGCTAGAATGGCCCATTGGGCAGTTCCGGTGCACTTTACATCAGGGGATCCAGATGTACGCCTCTGGCCTAATGTGTCCAACCAATCTAGACCCTCTTTGGGGGATTCATGAAAGAGAACTCGGCCATCCTATTGAATTCTAAGCAAGGTCTGGTATATCAAGCTGTACTTAATATTAGGGGTGGGCAAATAATTCCACTCTACTGGCAGAGTCTGCGGAGTTTTGGCCACCCTGCATTTCGTATGGAACGCGGAGTTCAGGCAAAACTCCACCAACCGCTGTGTGGCAGATATTATTTTTGTGCTCGGCTAACCAATGTTAAGTTGGTGAGTGAGAATTGACATCCTTTAGTGTGATTTTATGGTGCTAGAATGCTTTCTGGTGAGATTTCTCAAAGTGGGCAGTCGCAGCAGGTTGCGACCATTCACGTTAAGAAAGCTGCTGCTCGAGTAGAAAATCTACTTGTGCGGCAAAAAGAAGCATCACCCTCTGGCATGCCACCTGGTGATGTTCACATTGATTTTACAGCACAGATCAAACTCCTGGAGCTAAGAATCAGAGTTTTTATGCAACTTTGCGGAATTCCATGGAGTGAAACTCAGTGAGTTCCACCCACCCCTACTTAATATTTCAGTCTCCCAGTTTTTTCTTACAGGCAGAAAGTTCTTGCGTTGATCTTGGACCCTGCAGGTGTAGTCGGGGTATATGAAGATTTGCGTGTCCTCATATCTAGGGGGGCTATGCATGTGGACATGTTGCAGAATAGCATCACGGTCAGGACAATTAAAGAGCCGAGCTACAATCACTCTGGACAGTGCCTTTGGCCTTGGGGCTGCCGCCAGTGCCCCATGAGCCAGTTCAATCATAAATAACTTTGAGAGTTGCTGGGGTTTGAGCGTGTTCACTATCCAATATTCCAGAAAGAGCTTTGTCGAACGGCCCTTCACATGCTCCGGGAATGCCACAAGGTCTATATTGTTTCAGCTGGAGCGCCCTTCTGCATCCTCCAGGCGCTCCTCTATCTACTTCAGTCCAGCCACCGTGGCCTTAGGGCCTCAACCTCCTGTTTCACAACTTCAACATCATCCTCAGCAGCTGTTGTTCAGTCAGCTATCTTTCGTAGGTCCATACGTAAATGGTTCATCTTGATAGCCATCAAGTCCATCCTACCCTCCAGTGCAACTCAGGACCCCTGAATAGCCGCCAGGAGTACCGCTGCAGTAGGGGTCAGGCCCTGGGTCTCAGCTCGTTGCTCATGACCATTGTCTGGTACATGTGCCTCCGGGTGCGTGACCATGTATTGGTCGATTTTGTTTGGACTGCGCCGCTCTTGCCCCCTTCTCCTTTCTCATCGTGGCAGTACCATTTTTGCCTGGGACTGTATCTCTAACAGGCTCTTGGTATCAACCTCTTGGCCAGTGTAGCTGGTGCAGCAGCCTCTCAGGTTTTTGCTGCCACACTGGGTCTCCACCCTCAACCACTTTTCATCTGTCTATAGTTTCAGTCGCAGTTAAGGGTCTCGCATGCATGGCTCACTGGTCCCGCTGGTCACCCACACCCTGCTCCTGCCCAATCTCAGTATCCAAGCCCTCCGGCGCACTCACTTATCTCATGTCAGGGGTTGCGCCCGGTTTCTAGGAGCCTGCTCATCTCAACTCCATGTTTAGGTGTCCAATCACATCTCAGTCGTATGGCTCTTCACTTCAGCCAGCCACTTGCACCTCTCCAGGCTCTCCGGGCCAGTTCCATCAGGGGCCCAGCGCATCGCACTTACTAGCCTAAGCTGTTCCCTGCTCACTGGATCCCCAAGGTGGAGGGATCCACTTCACTCCCCCAGACCTCTCACCCATAGAGCTCCACCGGGTGGGGGTTGTTGGTCTCTACTTTCACCCCCGGGAACGGGCCGTCCCCTGTGCCGCTATCTGACAGTGGCCTCCAGGCAGCATGCCTGCACCACCAGTCCGTTAAGGCACCTTCAGTGGCCTCTTGTCTGGCTTCACCCTGCAGCAACCCTCCTCCTCTGGGTGATGGATTTTGGCCCACTTCAAGGGGCCTCAGCGTCTCGGAATGAGGCCCTTGATCTCCCGCTGCCCCTGAGCTGCCGCCGTCGGGGGAGAGGCCGTCTGCTCACCGAATTGCTGCCATCTTAGCGCCAGCCTGGGCACTTCCCCGGGCTGCTCAACTGGACCGTCAGTTGATTCTTCCAGGGCGCGCAGCCCTCCAGGGAGGCAGGGCGCTCTTCGCACCAATGGGTTACTCTCCTCGTGGGCCCCCGGTATCCAGCAAGGGCACAATCTGGACCGCGCACTTTCCACCCGGCTCGGTCCTCAGGTCCAGCGCACGTGGGCCTGTCTTCGTGGCCTTGCCACACCCGACAGGATGCCTCAGCTCATTTGTAGCTGGGTCCCCGTCATCGCTTACCTTCACCCAGGCTTCAGATCGGCGTCACAGGGGTTTCTTTCAGGCAGATGGCCCAGGATATCGCATGTTTTTTGTCTCCACGGTGGGAGCACCCAGGAGTTGCATCTAAGCAGACATCCTTTCAGGCCACGACCCCTCCACAATTCTGCTAAACAGTATTTTTGACAAATAATGGAAAGGGGGCAGGTGGAAGTGTCTTGAGTTGGGGAATGCAACATAGGTCCAGGAGGGCCGGATCCATGCCAGGAGTTCAGGACAGTTGCTGACTGTACTAATGTGTCTCCCATTTAAACTGATGGTTTATACTTATCTTGTGGTAACAGGCCCAAAAATATGGCATGGATCCAGCCCTGCTAGATCTATGTTGGGCATCCCTAGACTTAAAGTCCTTTAAGAAGGGGTGTTCATATAAAATGTTTACTTTGTCAATATTCACAGGTTAATTGGCTATTGTTTAGGTCTGTCATACCAGTATCCTGTGGGTCTACCCACACAATCTAAGAAGCTTTAGGATTACTTCTCTGAAAGTACTACCACTTGCATTCACCATGACATAGTCCCATCATTAATTCCAAAAGGAACTTTTACTGTTTCTGCTGCAGACTGACCTATCACCACCAAATGCAACAATAACAATGTTCTTACTGCTGTATGTCCAATTTATTCAAATGAGCATCCAGGGGGCACTCGAGAATTGCATGTGTTCCGGCTCCCTCATAACAGCACATTACTTCACACTAACTTAAAGACTGCTCTACACGTCCTGTAAATTTCCCCACCAGTTTGACCCATTGTGAATATCCACATTTGCTCCTTCAACCGCGGGTCCATGTATAAAGACATGAGATGCCATTCAATATCCTCCAACTGCTTACTGGCTTTACATTGCTATTCGATGATTTTCCATGACATGGGTGACAAGGTTTAATCTAGTCTTTGAATAAGTCCTCAGATAGGTTATTACTGTGTACAAAAGTAACGCACACCTGTGTGTGTTCTCCATCTTCAGTTCTTCTTAAGGATTTATCGGGTCCATGGCCTAACACATGTTAAGCACCCCTTTTTCAGGGGCATAGGTATCAACAGCGCAGCAGGTGCAGCAGCACCAGGGCCTAAAGGTGGAGAGAGACCTTATGTGTTCCAATTCTACATGTAGTCATAGAGACAAAAGCATCAAAACATTTATGAAAATGGATACAAGCACAATTCCCATGGAAACCAAGCTATGACCTCCAACCAATAAATAACCAGATGCAGTCCATAACAAGCTACTCTTCCTTTGTATGGGCAGCTGATGAATGATTTAAGCGCTGGACTTTCTTCTCTCTTAAGGTTGAGGCCTGTTACAGAATATTTAGATAATTTTAGACAATGCGCCTTGCCTAAATGCGTGTTAAAGCTTTTCATGCTTTTCTCCGAAGCTGCGGCGTGTGGGGTGAGCCTTTCTGACTTCCTGGTAGCAGTGATTGACAGCATCTGTGCCTGTGGGCAATGGGTTCTGTATTACTGTGGACACGCCGCCATCTGTGTAGGTCCTGAAGAAGTTCAGAGCAGTTCAGACCACAAATGCTCCACTATTAGAAGGAAGTAGGGACGCTTTGAGCATGTGAGGGCAGGTTCAGAATCCACGGTGAATGGGCCTGCATTATGTCAAATGAGTTCCTTTACCACTGGTGTCCAGTGTACCCCATATCATAGTCACCTCAAATCGGAAACCAAGCACATCTTTATAGCACTTAACTCTCTAGATAGCGATGGCGGAACAATCCAAGGCTGCTATGGAGGAGATGTGGGTTGGAAACTTGCACCAACAGTAGCACATATAGTAACACTCAAAAAATCATTGTCCAGTAGGTGCTTTTACATTTAAAAAGCAAAAGTATCCCAGTGAGCAGAAAGCTGCATACTATGCATAAAATTACAAAACTCTACGTAGTATATATACAGTTGGCAAAACAGCATGCCAAATAGTATACAATTTCTGGTGGGAATAACAATTGCAAACCCCTCGTAAACCAGGGTGCATTCATGTACCATAAAAAAATGTCACGTTGGGAAAAGAACAACTGAAATACCATCTGTTTCAGTTGTCTGCTAGGTACCATGTTACAATTTGGTACGTGCCAAGCCTAACAGATAGAGCACTGCCTAGAGAGGAGACGTAGCCTTGTGGTTCAAGCTGCTGACTTTGGAACCTGGAGACCGGAATTCGAATCTTGGCCAGAACGCTAGGCCCAATAGCATGTGATTCCGTGCAGATAATACAGTCTCCCTGTACCTAAATGTGGGGCCGGACTGGGAACTGAAACCCGCCCTTGCAAACTGCTCGGCCGGCCCCCCTGGGGGGCTGAGGGGGTGCGGCCGAGCTGTTTGCAGGGGCCGGTTTCGGCCGATTTTGTTACCGGGGCCGATATTGCCGACCTCCAGTAACAAACCCCCCCCCCCAGGGGCCCAAAACCGGCTGGTGCCCGCTACGGCCAGTCCGGCCCTGGTGTGAGCAATGTGTTTGTGTAATCCTCACTTGATGTTCACGATCTACTATTGTGTCTTATCTGTCATGCAGTGCACATCGCTCCCTTGCTTCACAGCTATGTTCCTGCTATATTAATACCAGTACTTACATAAATGCCCCTAACTATAGTTAGTGCAATAACATTACCTCTTCACAATCAATTCAGTTAGGTCAGCAGACTTTATCAAGGTAATTAAAATAAAAAAAGAACGGTCTAGTGCATTTGACTATTCATTCACATTTTCTAAACAAGACCTACAGGCTTTAACACCATTGACATATTAACTTAAGGCCTCTGCTTAGAAGCACCCAAACTACCTTTCGATATACTTGATGTATTTAGAAATTAACCAGGCACCCCTCACATGAGAGACAAACTAACCAGTGCTTATTTATTGTTAGACCTGGCATCCTTGGTGTGGTTTCCCCAGTCTTTTTGCCTCTACCTCGTGTATTTTTTTATGTTATGCTGGACTTCATTTTTGCTGGATTATGTACTCTGGGCACTTTGCCACTGCTGATCAGTGCTAAAGTGCAGGTGCGCCCTGAGTAAATTGTAATTCTAATTGGTTATCCCTGATTGGCATATTTGATTTACTGGTAGGGCCCTAATAAAGTGCACTATGTGTGAACAGGGCCTGTAAATCAAAAGCTACTAGTGGGCCCTGCAGCACTGGTTGTGCCACCCACATGAGTAGCCCGGTAAACATGTCTCAGGCCTGCCATTGCAGTGTCTGCAAGTGCAGTTTTTAACTGCAATGTCGACCTGGCAAGTGCACCCACTTGCCAAGCCCAAACCTTCCCTTTTCTTACATGTAAGACATCCCTAAGGTAGGCCCAAGGTACCCCCATGGGCAGGGTGCAGTGTATGTGAAAGGTAGGACATGTACTGGTGAGGTTTACATGTCCTGATAGTGAAATGCTGCCAATGTCATTTTTCACTATTAGAAGGACTAACTCTCCCATAGGTTATCATCAGAGCTGCGTTGTAACATTTTACAAGTGTAACTTTCAATTGGGAACAGCAAGAGATTTGGAGTTTGGGCTCTCTGAGCTCAGAATTTAAACACACGTCTTTTAGTAAAGGTGGTTTTTAAATTGTGTGTTTGAAAATGCCACTTTTAGAAAGTGTTTAGCAAAAAAAGGGGGTTGGGCCCTAAACCACACCCTCACTGGGCCTCATCAATAATTATAAACAACAAATTGTGGGGGGGTGTACTTTAAGTAAACAACATTTAGACAAAAACCACCTTGACTATTAAAGTGGTTTTGTGTATTTATTACACTTTTATAAGTTGATCAGTTTTTGAACATAAACATTCAATATTTTGGATCAAAACCAAGAAGAACGACAATTTAGAACAATCCATATAACATGACTAACAAATGAAAAAACACAAAGTGTTACAAACAGAATACACAATATTACAAACAATTTGAGATAACCAGTCCTTAGATTGTACAAGAAATGTGGCGGCACAAACAACTTTCAATTTCAAGGACTAAGGCCTGCCAACAACAGCTAGTCATATAAGCCTATCGCAACAGGCAAATTGCCCTGTTTGCGTACTATATGATTGAGTGGCATCCTGAGAAGCCTTTCTGACTCGGACCTGCCGGAGAAAAGTTGCAGTAGCTGATGCTTCTAAATTCAGGCAAGTGAGGAGAGCCAGCTCGTCTACGTTAGAGAGAGTGCATTCAATACACCCACATATGCTTATACATTGTTTCATTTCATTTAGGAAGTGACTGAATTGATTAACTCGACACGCCATGTGTTCCCCAGGGAAGCCTTCGAACACGAAGTGAGTGCAACATTGTTGCCGCTGACTCTGCTTGCACCGGCTTGTGTAAGATTGTTTAAACCTGTCAGCTCCTCGCTTTGACTAGCACATTGAATTTTTGTTCACACAGGGTCATCACATTGTGAAATCTTCCTGCAACATTCCTCGTTATTAACTGTATTTAATCAGTGAGCTTAAGAGTTGGAGGCAAGTCTCAGCATTTTATAATTCTACTCTGAGCTGTTTTCTGCGTAACGTTCCCAGGCAAAGTATTTTGTGTGACAATTTACACAAGGGCATATCAAAAACAGTCAGTATTCAGAAGGTATTTTTACTTGCACGCAGGCACCAGTATTCCATAAGAAATGCGCAGTCTCAATGGAGTCTACCAACATTTATAGTTGTCTGTTGCACAACGCTATGAAGTGCTAACTTTGCTCTCTACTACTTTCAGAAACCCGTAAAAAGAGGATACAACCACCCCCACTTGGTTCTTAAACCATATTTTGAAGGGTAAGGAGAGACCTGTAATCCTTTTAGAGAATAGTAGGTTTGTTTTAAAAATTTAGGGACCACCATTTAATCACCTTTTTTGTAATTGCTTATGTGTTTTACAGTGTTTGACCCAGTCCCGGTCCTGAGGAAGAACCCCCAAAGAAATTCCGGGTTCTGAAACGCGTTGACCCTATTTCAGCTCGTCATAATTTTACATCTCAGTCACTCAATCATATAGTATGCAAACAGGGCAATTTGCCTGCTGCGATAGTCTTATATGACTAGCTGTTGTTGGCAGACCTTAGTCATTGAAATTGCAAGTTGTTTGTGCCGCCACATTTCTTGTACAATCTAAGGACTGGTTATCTCAAATTGTTTGTAATATTGTGTATTCTGTTTGTAACACTTTGTGTTTTTTCATTTGTTTTCATTTGTTAGTCATGTTATATGGATTGTTCTAAATTGTCGTTCTTCTTGGTTTTGATCCAAAATATTGATTGTTTATGTTCAAAAAATGATCAACTTACAAAAGTGTAATAAATACACGAAACCACTTTAATAGTCAAGGTGGTTTTTGTCTAAATGTTGTTTACTTAAAGTACACCCCCTCACAATTTGCTGTTTATAACTTTTAGAAAGTGGGCATTTACTTGCTTAACCCTCCTGTGCCTCTGCCTGCCTAGCGAATCATTGTCTGGTTTAGACTGACATGCGCATGTTTGTTCATTCACTCTAGACAGCCACACAAAGGGAGTTGAGGTGTGCACTGCATATCCTGATTGTCCAGCACCAGGCTGCTGGACCTTCCTGAGCTAGAGTGGTGGGAAGCGTTGTCACATACACCTGAATAGGGCTGAGCCTGGCCTCTCACAATGCTGTCTCCACCCCCTGGAGTATGACTGGAGCCAAGACCAGGCAGGGCAATAACTTGTGCACCACAAAGACAATCCTTTAAAGAATGCCTACATCAAAGGCCAAAAGAGGTATAAGTGTTGGGCCTAAAACCCAAAAAAACAGAGAGTCACTCGCTGGCAGTATGGCGCACTTCTATCATATACTAAAGTTTTCATGGCTCATTAAATATAGGCGACCACATTGACCCAAAGCCTTTAAGACCAGCTGCTAAACACATGCTGCAACCACCACGCCAATCAATGCGCCCATATTTGCCCGTACACTTATCATTACCAGTCTGTTGCCACAGTAGCTGAAGAACAGACACTGGGCAGCAACGGCTTGCTCCTGCTCACGCCGACAGCTTAAAGCAACAGGTGACATCAATGACTTCAATGTATTAATGGCGAACCGTCTCTGCATTTCTGCTTTTATTCAAGAAGGAAGACCAACTGTTTCAGAAGTACGTGTTATTGTATCTCAGAATAAAATAATATGATTGTGTTACTGACATGACAGTTATTGTGGTGGTAAAAACATTGAAGGTTCATGTTTTGTTTTGTCTTTTGTTTATTTTTGGTACTGCAGTTACAATTTTTACATCAAAATATTTGTGTTCCCTAACCTCCTTTAAAACATCAGATGTGCCTGAACATTTCAGTGCTGAGATTTTACATAAAACAGTCTTCTTGTCCTTGCAGAATGAAAGTTTGACTTTCTCCCCCTAAGAGGTTCTGTAGTTTCTGTGCTGATGGATGCCAGTAAGCTACTGCTAATGCCCATGTCTTTGGTCAAGAAGATGGTAATGGGCAGCGTGGTGGTGGCACCGTTTGCTAATCTTGTGAATGCATAATCTGCTACATAATTTACTGTTCCATGCCACATAATTCAATCAATCCCACTGCATAATTTGGTCATCCACGGCTGAAGAATCCTATGCCTTCCTCCAATACTTTTAATAATTCTTGATTTTCTGTGGCTATTTCAACAGCTATTTCTTCTATTGTTTCATAAGATGGAACTTCCCTTACAGTTGTGCTATGAGCAGCAATTCATGTGAATACACACTCTTCCTCCATGTCCATTAACTCCCCCTGGTCAATGTCTTAAACACTCTACTAACCCGAGCCAATATTTTTCATGCTAAACTCCCAATGCCTTGGTGCTAAGGGAAACATTATATAATGCATAATTTATGAAGTTGCAACCTTTTGCTTCTTAATTTTAATGTCAACTTCCCTGCGAGTCCTTGATTTCGATTTAAAACTTTATTTCGGTCATAGACCATAAAAGTCACAAGTCAAAAATACAATGTGTAAGCCCCATTAAAAGTGCAGATAATAATGAGACACAACGTTTAGAATACAATGTGGGCTCACTTGAGTGACAACATAACAAATGACATAATATCATAAAACAATAGGTTAAAATAATGATTAAAATAATCATAAGTTAAATGAGAAAATATTCTCAAATGACACATTAGATTTACATAACTACTCAAATTTAACCACTATGCATAATGCAAGGAACAATACCCAAATCGACAAGAGGAACAGACAGCTAATCTCAGCCTGTAAGGGGTGAGAGCGAGATAACTTTGCGCCAAATAAGACAAACGCCCTTTAAAAACCTAGAAGTCGAGAACACAATGGTGGACGAGGTGTCAACCCTGCAAATTCTCTGGGCAACCCTATACTGGGGCACTCCTTTCAAGCGTAAAAAGGGGGCAATCCAGCGCTTAAGCTGCTTCGAGTAGAAGGGACAAAAAAACAGCAGTTGGTCATCAGTTTCCACGCACCCATTGCATTCTGGACAGAGATTGCCTCCCCCAAAACCACTTCTCCATTTGGAAGTGAATGAAGCTAAAGGAAGGGCGCCCAATCCAAACCTTATGTAAAGGGCCACAGCAAAGGTATTTTTCAACTCTTTGACTGGCAGGAATAGAGTTGATGCCAACAACCTGGCAATTACGAGGTATTTGAGAATGCAAGCGCCTCATTCTTTTCACGACAGGACCTTGCAGCAGCCATGTCAGCATCTACAATTAACATGCCACGAGCTGCACTGAAGGACTTTCATATGTCTTATCGAGAATGGCCTTCCTAGGTAAAGCTTATGGGTGAATTTTGAGATTCCTAACTCAATCAGGACTGATTTACACTGTGAGAATTCTTTTTCATAAAACTCACTATGCCTCTTCGAAACCTTTCATATAATAAGTAATGTGTGCACCTCGAGTTTATTTAAACCTCAGGGGGAATGAATTTTTTGTCCTCTTATATGGACGAAACAAACACATGCCCTGAGCCCTAAAACACAGAAACCCTAGCCCACACCAACCCTAAGGCTTAAAAACTTGCCACATAAATAGAAACACTGCCACCTACTAGTCAATTGCGAGGTAAAGTCTTGTGTGGTAGTAGTCTATCCAAAAGTAACATTTCATGTTAAATGTAATCCGAAGTAAAAACTTCGGAGTAAAGGTTGTTTCCCCTGCAAGACAGCAAGGGATTACGGATCGCTGGCGGTAGCAGCGGTTTCATGGTGGTCCAACCGCCCAACTCGGAATAGAGTGGTCGGACCACCAGTGTGGTATTAGCCTCACTGTCACCGTGAGTTTGGCTGTCCATCGGACGCCAAACTCATAATTAAGCCCTAAGTGATTTTCCCATATTCACAAGACATTGAGTGATGATTCAAGTCTACTTCCCTATTTCCAAGGTCATCAAATCTAGCCGTAGTGCCACAAAAAATGCTTTTCCAAAAGGGGTGTTCTTTTAGCAGAAATCAGCGGCTACTTATTTAACTTTCAGCCCTGGTTCACAGACAGCTGAAGAAAAAGTACCACTGTGGATGTGAATCCCAAAAAGTTGGCAAACTCCCATCTCTACTTGCTATAGGGTCCCGAAAGAGCAACACTTCCAGTGTCACGTTCCCTGGTCTGCCAACAACATTCTGGTCAAAAATGGCTTTTGCCATGCAATGAAGGCTGATGCATGACTTTTTCCAGCAGTGCCAGAAACCAAGCTGGAGTCGATCAGAAGGTTGCAGGCCTGAATGCATTTGTTGATGTTGCATATGGTTGTTTAATCTCTGATTTCTTAGTCTGCTCTCTCTTCCTACCGGTTGGCGCCGGGAAACCTTCTGGGGTAGCTGAGCGCCTTACAAATTCAGTTTAATAATAATAATAATAATAATATGCGCAAGCGCAATTTCTTTAGCGCTCGCGTGTTTGTATTTTCATTTGTATATACTGCGCCATTGTGAGTGGACATGAGCACTGCATTGAGGTGCGCTGGTGTTGTCTTTCAAAGTTGACATTACTGTTAGAACAAGCTTGCTCGTGGGGTGAGGTGAGAGTGACTTTCAAAGTATGGTGTGTTGTATATATGGGGTGAGGGTTGTCCGTTATGGAATTCGATGATTGTACCTAAAATGCTTCAGATGGATGTTGTCGATGCAAAAATAAAGTGGAATACTTTTCCTGAAGACGTGCGTCTTTCGTGTTTCCTTTGCTGAAGTGTTTCCAATTGGATGTAGTTTCTTACACTGGTGGGAGAAGCTATGTGCTGCTTTATTGGAGAATTGCATTACTCGCATTGGATTGACTATCTTGGAGTTCAACCCTTTAGCACCGCACCGGGATTGGATAAAGCGGTGTTCGTGTCTCTTTCTGTTTCGGATTGGTTACCGCAGGTTTTAACCTCTGACACCATGTTGGAATTGGTCGAGGCAGGTGTCCAAGCTGCACTTCTATTGGAGGTTTGGCTTTGCCTTTGATCACATTACTCTTTATCGAGGAGCATCGCATTTCGTTGGCACGCTTTATACGTGGTGTGTTTCACGTTGTGCACTAGTGGTGTCAAGAATATTTACAGCCAAGACAGAGAGCTTTGGAGCACTTCGTAGTGAAAGGAAGGCTGTATCTCCATACTGGGACATTGTTTTTGTGTTTTGTTGCTTTTCTCTTCTCCGTTTGTGTTTTAAACACATGGAGGTCCATATTTAATTAACTAAAGAAGTACCAGAGGGTGAGTCATCTCATAGCGTGTATAACACAGATAATTTATTTTTATTTATTTATTTATTTAATGCATTTTTATAAAGCGCGGACTTTACCCGAAGGTGTCAGAGCGCTGTACAATAGAACCAGTTACGTTACATGAGAGAAATGTTACAAAATAGAACGTTACAAAAATAAACAGGAGACTAGAAGAGGTAGGGTAAAACCATAGAATGCAAGAACACAATATCAAACACAGCAAGCAAGGGTGAGGAATGTACAAGAAAATATTACAAATTTACAATGATGAACGAACTTCCTAGAGGGGTCTGAGAATGAAGGTATTAGTTCTGAAAGTGTCTTTGGAAGAGAAGAGATTTGAGGTCAGCTTTGAAGATCCGGATAGAGGTGGTGGCACGAAGCAATGGAGGAAGCGAGTTCCAGATTCTCACCGCATTACCTGAGAACGATTGAGCCATCGATCTTTCCCTTTTGAAGGAGGGGGCTCAAGCAGAAACTTTTCCGCATTCCGAGAAGATCTCGAGCCTCCAGACATTTTCAGTTTATTCGCCAGGTAACGAGGGGAGGAAGTGTGCAAGGCTTTGTGGGTGATGCAGGCCATTTTGTAAATAGATCTTGCCTCGATGGGAAGCCATCGAAGAGAAGACAGGATAGCAGTGATGTGGTCACTTCGTTTGGACCCTGAAATAAAGCGAGCTGCTCAATGGAGGATGGATTTGAGGGGAGAGGTGAGATTTGGGTAGGCCAGTCAGAAGAGAATTGCAGCAATCCAGTCTAGAGAGAACTAGCGATTGGACCAAGGTTTTTAGGTCTTTCTCCGGGAAGAACCGACGAATCCCCCACAGAAGGCGCAGCTGGTAACGTGCGTTCTTGGCAATGGAGTTGATGTGGGAGATTAGGTTGAGTCTTTTGTCAAGTATGACACCTAGGGATTTAGCGCTGTCGACAATGATGGGTTGATTGTTGAGTAAATTCAGCTGATCCATCCAGGATTGAACAGGAGGCGGGGAGAGAGAGGTAGATAGGAGGAGGAATTCAGTTTTGGAGGGATTGAGAATGAGTTGGTGAACTAACATCCAGTTGTGAATAGAGTTGAGAGTAGAGTTGAGTAGTGAGAGATCATGTGAGGAGGACACCTTGAGTTAGATTTGAGTGCCGTCCGCATAGAGATGGTAGTGGATCCCAGATTTACTTAGGAGGTTCCCTAATGGTTCCAGATAGAGATTAAACAAAGTGGGTGCAAGGATAGAACCTTGAGGGACGCCTTGACCAACCGCCAATGGAGACGAAAGACTGTTCGCTATCTTGATCATTTGGGATCTGTCCGAGAGGAATGAGGTAAACCATTTAAGCACTGTGCCTTCCACGCCCATTCTCTGTTGAAGAGTGTTAAGGAGGGTGTTGTGATTTACAGTGTCAAAGGCTGCAGAGAGGTCAAGAAAAATCAGAAGGCACGATTCCCCAGAATCGAGTATACGCAGCGCATCATCAATCACTTGCAGCAGGGCTGTTTCAGTGCTGTAATTTTGAATAAAGCCAGACTGGAACACGTCAAGGAGATTATTGTCCATAATATGTAGGGAAAGATATTTCGCAACACATTTTTCTGTGATTTTTGAAAGAAAAGGGAGGTTGGTGATGGGGCGGAAGTTGTTGAGGTTGTTCGCATCTGCGGAGAGTTTTTTTAGAAGAGGAGTAACTTGTCCTGTTTTGAGGGCAGCTGGGAGGGAGCCTTGACTGAGAAAGAGATCAACTAGCCTGGTCCAGTAAGAGAGAGTATTGGTGTAGAAATCAATGGCGATGACACTAGGGATGGGGTCAGAAGAATGGTTGGAGGGTTTGGTTTCGAGGATGCATTTGAGGAGGTCATCTTCCGAGATGGCGGCAAAGTTCTGCCAAGTGACTAAGGATTTTCGCTCCTCAATGGGGGTGGGGTGGGTGACCTGATCCACCAGTGATTAGACCTTTTCATCGAAGAATGTAGCGAATTCTGCTGCTTTCTTTGAAGAATCCTCAGGCTTGATGGTTTGGGGAGAGCAGTTTGGGTTTTTGATGAGGTCAAAAAGTTTTTTGGGTCTGTTTTTGGCTGAGTCGAGGAGGGATCTGAAATGTGATGCTTTTTCATGGAAGATGTGCTTGTGGTATTTGGATCTTGCCGAACGTAAATGAGAGAGATTGGAGGTGGATGGAGATTGTCTCCAATGTTTCTCCAATATTCTTAGGTTCTTCCTTTCATCATAGAGAGCTTTATTGAACCAAGGTGCTGAGGGGGTGGGTCTTTTCCTTTTGCTTTGGAGTGGAGCGACAATATCGATTTCGACTGCTAGGACTGAGAGGCAATGGGAGGTGAGATCGTTGACATCCACGTTAGGGTCTAGTCTAGGAAGTGAACGCATAGCAGAATCACACAGAGTGTCAAGATCAATGTTTTTAGTGTTGCAGAACCAAGTAGAAGCCCTTTTAGGTTGGCCGAGAGTTATAACGTGTGAAAGGTGAAAACGGAAGGGAATGAGGAAGTGGTCTGACCAGTCTACATGGATAGGGGGAGCAATAGTAAGCATGTCTGCTTTAGAAATAACAAGGTCCAGAATTGAGCCCTTAGAGTGTGTAATTTCTGAGCAGTGTTGGAAAAGATCATTGGCTGAGAGAAAGGTGGCAAGCTTGTTGGCAGCCGAGTCTTCCAAGGAGCCCCAGTGGAGATTGAAGTCACCCAGGAAGATCTGCCTGTCACTTTGAGAATACTGGTCACTGATGAAGTCGGTGAGTTCCTCCAAAAAGGAAGAGCAGTTACCGGGCGGGTGGTAGATGGCATGGAACCTGAAGGGTGAGCCGTGATGTACTTGAAGTTCTAGGGATAGGCATTCGAATGTACGGAAGAAGATGGTAGGAAAGGCTTTAATTTGAAGGGAGTTTCTGAAGATGATAGCGACACCTCCCCCAATTTTGTCTGTTTTGTCATTTCTGAGGATAGAGTAGTCGGTAGGTAGCAGAAGATCAAACAAAGTATGAGAGGAGTCATTAAACCAGGTCTCAGTGAGGAAGAGCATGTCAAGATTGTAGTGGGTGATAGTGTCAGAGATTTCCAGTTTGTGTTTGATTGCAGATCTGCAGTTGTGGAGCAAACAATGTAGCTCTGACGCAACTGTTTTGGTGATGGGGGGTTTGGGCTGTTAAGGGAGATAGGGATAAGATTCTTGTATGAGGGTGCCAGGGAAGAAGAAGAAGGCTGGTTAGTTCTGACAGAAGAGATGGTCTGAATAGTGAATTGAGTAGAATTTTTAGGAGAGGAAAGTGGAGGGGATTGACGTTGGTAGTCTTGTAGCTAGCCAGTAAGTTGGCGATGTCTGCGGAGGACAGACTGTGGTTGGCTTTATTGGGGCGCGGTAGCAAGGAACTCCTCGGGAGGTTGTTAGGGAAGGGGGATATCTTAGCACTTAAAAGTGAGATGGACGCTTCAAGCTGGGAAATGGAAGAGATGAGAGAATCAAGTTTATTTTCCAGGGAGAGGAGGGCTGAGCACGGAGAGTTAGGTGGCTCGATGGTTAAGGGAGGGAGTGCAGTAGGCGAAGGAGGACAGGAAGAGGTGGGGGAACGGGGGGTATTGGGGTACAAGGGTAGAAGGTGGGGAAAGATGGTGGTAGAAAGGAGTGGATGGTGTTACAGTGATATTTTTACTGGTATTGAGCAGAGGGGAAGAGTAGAGATCATAAGTAGGAGGAGACAGTTGAGGAGTCGAGAGGGAGGGCGGGAGGTGGAGGGGGGAAGGAGGGGGGTCAAAGGAAGGCCGGAGATACGGGAAGATGAGAGGAGAAGGGGCTGTACAGGGAGGGGAAAGAGGGGGCTCAATGGAAGGCCAAAGGTATGGGGAGATGAGAGGAGAAGGGGCTGTACAGGGAGGGGAGGGAGGGGGGTCAAAGGAAGGCCAGAGGTATGGGGAGAAGAGAGGAGAAGGTGCTGGACAGGTACCGTAGGCTATGAAAGGTGAATGTAGGGGGACAGGCACCAGGCAGAGTGGGGGGATTGGGCTAAATGGTAGTTGGGGGACGAGTATGGGACTGTAAGGTCAGAGGGAGGGAAGAGGACGGAATTACCGAGAGGGAGACAGGGTTGTGAAGCATAGGAGGAGGAGGGGAGGTTGAAGAGAGATGGGAGGTATAAGAGAAGAATTAAGGGTACGAGGGAAGGGGAAGAGCGGAAAGGGATGAGGAGAAGGGGGAGGAAAGGGGGAAGGTAAGGAAAGTTGATCGGTAGATCAGGTTGTAAGAAAGGTGGATTCAGTAGGGGAGATGGGTAGGATTAGGGGGATTAGGGGGCGGGAGATGGCATTGGAATATTGGAAAGATGCAGGGTGGGGAGGGGAAGCCGGAGGTAAAGCAGACGCGATAGGGGGAAGATCAAATTGGGAAGGGGGAAGAATGGGAGAGGAGGGAGCAAGAGAAGGGGGGGACAAAGGGTAGACCTGTGTCTCCCGTTAAGCACCAAACCTTGCCCATCATAATAATTGGTACATTTTTGACCAGGTATTAGCTATTTCTTGTGCATATCTGTTAATATTGTAATCTAGAAGGTCATGCTGTTTACCAGCGAGAAGCTCGGAAAGTAGTGAGTAACTGTAACCATTTGGGCCCAACCAAAGTGTCCGGCTGAAGCAAGTATATCATGGTGTCATCTGTGTATAAGGACACAACATGCACCGTCTGACCCACCGGGATTCCCAAACCATGCAGTACCTGATTCAGTCTGCACGCCACAGGCTCCATTGCTAGGGTGAACAGCAGGGGGACTGGAGGCAATAAGAACTTGTCCAACACAAAGTTCCCAATCCGTACTTGTGCCATTGGTTGCATGTACAACAGTTTGACCCATGAGACAAATCAAGGCCCCAACCCTATTGTCTCCAATACCTGCCAGAGACACGTCCAGCACACAGACTCAAAGACCTGCTCTATATCTAGAAAGGCTAGAGCATATTTATCGAGATATAAGTCAAGGGCATGGAGGACATGAGCCAAATGCCGCAGAGTACAAGGTGTTCCTATGTTGATTGAACCCCGACTGGTCGGTGTGTACCAGCTTCGGGAGATAGCGAAGCAGACGTACTGCCAAAACATGGCTGAGAATTTTTGGTTACCATTCCACATGGCGAGGGGATGACAGGAGGTTGCGTTGAGTGGATCTTTTCCAGACTTTGGCACCAGGACGACTGGAGCCTCCCGCATGGAGCTTGGAAGTATCCCCGCTCCATATTCACTGGATAGACCAGCAGTAACCTATCAGCCAGTGTCCCGGGGAAAACCCTGTACAATTCAGCTGGCAATCCGTCTGCCCCCGGGCCTTGGGCATCTTAAGGAGTCTATCGCAATGAGCACCTCCTGTTTAGTCAGAGGCATCACTAAGTCGACACTCTCATCTCCATCCAGGCGTGGCAGAGGTAGCGCTTCCAAGTAGGCCGTGATTGCGGGTCCCAAGATCTTGCTAGGTGAAGTATATACCCCTCTGAGGTGTTCTGCAAAAACCTCAATAATGTCCTGCTGGGCATATACCTCGCAGCTCAACCTACCTCTAAAAGCCAACATGGGTTGAGAGTAATTCTCTTGCTTTCACAATCTAGCCAACATGCACCCTGCTCTGTCCCCCTCCATGTGTAGATGACACCTTTAGGAGAGTCACACATGCTTCTCCAGCCTATCCCATAATGAGTTTACCTCATTCTGTACTCTTCCCCACTCCCGGTGGAGCCGCTGATTATGTGGGAGGCCTGCCTCCAACACAGCTAAAGCGCCTTCCTGTTTTGTCAGGTCTCTCTCCAACACTTGACAGATACCTGTACACTTCCCTGAGCACCACCTTCATTGCAGCCCACTCTACCCCTCTAACCGTGGTACTCTCCCAGTTATGTGTAAAATTTTCTGTTAGGGCTTCAGTGACTGCCCTCCTGTAGACCAGGTCTCTGAGGACCTCAGCCCTTATCCACCATAGCAGCACCTGGGATCTAGGTCTGGGCCGGGAGTAGGACAGCAGCAGGGAGGAATGGTCGGATAGATACCTAGCCAAGTATGCCGCCTCAGTCACTCTCTGTGCTGCATTCACTGTATAAGTAAATAATCCAGTCTAAAATATGAGTCAGCTGCCGGCGTATAACAGGAGTATGTGTGTGTCCATGAGTGTTGGGCCTACCACACATCCACTGATCCCATGACCGTCATCGTCTGCTTGAGGGCTTGGATCATATATGGCTTCATGCCCTGCCGTGGGGGAGACCTGTCTATGGCCCCTTTGACAGCACAGTTAAGATCATCGGCCATTATTAATTCAGTGGGCATATATCCCTGTGCTGCCATAACCACCTCCCCAAAGTTGTCCACACTATCAGAATTAGGTGCATAGATAATGAGACGGAGTTCATGAGCATCCAGGGCCCCACACACTGTGACATACGTCCCCTCTGGGTCAACATCCAAATGTGTCTTCCGGAATGGGACCCCAGGTGCTATCCAAATGAGGGCTCCCCAAGCAAACCCAGAGTATGACGTGGCATACACCTCCATTTTTTCTGCCGACTGACGATGCAGTCACTCCACAGATGTGTCTCCTGCTGAAACACAATTGAAAGCTTGTATCTTTTTAAGTAGGCATTCACCTTGTGGTGTTTTTCTGATCTATTTAGCCCCCTAAGGTTCCACATAAGGAACGAGTATTTATTTCCTGTATTTTGTATATCTAGGGGTAGTAGGCTTCAGGGCCCTCCCACTGGGACTCGATTTCCATCATGCAATACTAAAGTGCTATCTGGCATGAAGAGCACCCCACTAAAACATGTCAACAGGATGTGACATTTCCCCAAACAACACCCCCAACCCACCTTCCCCAGGCAGAATATACAGGACTCCTTTCGGCACAATGATCGGCCAAAGGGTACCGATCACCACCCCACGACCCTCCCACATATAATGCAAACTAAAGAACACACTAAGTGTAGTCACAGGCCAGGGAACCATGTCCCCTTCAGGTCACAAGACCAGTGTAGGTGCTCAGCAGACCATCAGAGGCTTAGTCCCCAGCCGACCCCTGCTGTCGAGAACCAAAAAGCAGAGCATAGTATGTTACAGGTACAAACCATATCATCACCATTTAAGAGGCCACCGGCCTCATCAGCCTTGCCCAAAAGACAAACCCAGTATAACACATATGTGATTGCAATGCTACGCAGTCCCACTACAACATTGCATGCTAACTATTCCTTTCTCCCCTGGTCTGGCGTCAGCATCCACCAGCAAATCAAGAGTCAGTCCAAACTTGCAGTACTGCAGACATCAAGACATTTCAAGTGTTCTATTTAAGGGTGCAAATGTCTCCAGGCAGGCCCCCACTATACAACCAGGCCCCAGATCGAGGCCAAGTGTGCCTGACCAGCATCTGTACTATCACTCAAGGTGTCCAGAACAAGCGAGATTTGTGGGAAAGCATTTTGGTCCGAGGATCCAGATGCAGCAGGTCTCAGGGTACCGTCATGGCATACCAGGATCTGACTACCTTCACTGGGCTCCAGTTCCTCCCTCATCACTGGGGGTCCCCCTGTTCCTGCTAGAATGGCCCATTGGGCAGTTCCGGTTCACTTTACATCGGGGGATCCAGATGTACGCCTCTGGCCTAATGTGTCCAACCAATCTAGACCCTCTTGGGGGGATTCATGAAAGAGAACTCGGCCATCCTATTGAATTCTAAGCAAGGTATGGTATATCAAGCTGTACTTAATATTAGGGGTGGGCAAATAATTCCACTATACTGGCGGAGTCTGCGGAGTTTTGGCCACCCTGCATTTCGTATGAACGCGGAGTTCAGGCAAAACTCCACCAACCGCTGTGTGGCAGATATTATTTTTGTGCTCGGCTAACCAATGTTAAGTTGGTGAGCGAGAATTGACATCCTTTAGCGTGATTTGAGGGTGCTAGAATGCTTTCTGGTGAGATTTCTCAAAGTGGGCAGTCGCAGCAGGTTGCGACCATTCACGTTAAGAAAGCTGCTGCTCGAGTAGAAAATCTACTTGTGCGGCAAAAAGAAGCATCACCCTCTGGCATGCCACCTGGTGATGTTCACATTGATTTTACAGCACAGATCAAACTCCTGGAGCTAAGAATCAGAGTTTTTATGCAACTTTGCGGAATTCCATGGAGTGAAACTCAGTGAGTTCCACCCACCCCTACTTAATATTTCAGTCTCCCAGTTTTTCTTACAGGCAGAAAGTTCTTGCGTTGATCTTGGACCCTGCAGGTGTAGTCGGGGTATATGAAGATTTGCGTGTCCTCATATCTAGGGGGCTATGCATGTGGACATGTTGCAGAATAGCATCACGGTCAGGACAATTAAAGAGCCGAGCTACAATCACTCTGGACAGTGCCTTTGGCCTTGGGGCTGCCGCCAGTGCCCCATGAGCCAGTTCAATCATAAATAACTTTGAGAGTTGCTGGGGTTTGAGCGTGTTCACTATCCAATATTCCAGAAAGAGCTTTGTCGAACGGCCCTTCACATGCTCCGGGAATGCCACAAGGTCTATATTGTTTCAGCTGGAGCGCCCTTCTGCATCCTCCAGGCGCTCCTCTATCTACTTCAGTCCAGCCACCGTGGCCTTAGGGCCTCAACCTCCTGTTTCACAACTTCAACATCATCCTCAGCAGCTGTTGTTCAGTCAGCTATCTTTCGTAGGTCCATACGTAAATGGTTCATCTTGATAGCCATCAAGTCCATCCTACCCTCCAGTGCAACTCAGGACCCCTGAATAGCCGCCAGGAGTACCGCTGCAGTAGGCGTCAGGCCCTGGGTCTCAGCTCGTTGCTCATGACCATTGTCTGGTACATGTGCCTCCGGGTGCGTGACCATGTATTGGTCGATTTTGTTTGGACTGCGCCGCTCTTGCCCCCTTCTCCTTTCTCATCGTGGCAGTACCATTTTTGCCTGGGACTGTATCTCTAACAGGCTCTTGGTATCAACCTCTTGGCCAGTGTAGCTGGTGCAGCAGCCTCTCAGGTTTTTGCTGCCACACTGGGTCTCCACCCTCAACCACTTTTCATCTGTCTATAGTTTCAGTCGCAGTTAAGGGTCTCGCATGCATGGCTCACTGGTCCCACTGGTCACCCACACCCTCCTCCTGCCCAATCTCAGTATCCAAGCCCTCCGGCGCACTCACTTATCTCATGTCAGGGGTTGCGCCCGGTTTCTAGGAGCCTGCTCATCTCAACTCCATGTTTAGGTGTCCAATCACATCTCAGTCGTATGGCCCTTCACTTCAGCCAGCCACTTGCACCTCTGCAGGCTCTCCGGGCCAGTTCCATCAGGGGCCCAGCGCATCGCACTTACTAGCCTAAGCTGTTCCCTGCTCACTGGATCCCCAAGGTGGAGGGATCTACTTCACTCCCCCAGACCTCTCACCCATAGAGCTCCACCGGGTTGGGGTTGTTGGTCTCTACTTTCACCCCCGGGAACTGGCCGTCCCCTGTGCCGCTATCTGACAGTGGCCTCCAGGCAGCATGCCTGCACCACCAGTCCGTTAAGGCACCTTCAGTGGCCTCTTGTCTGGCTTCACCCTGCAGGCCACGACCCCTCCACAATTCTGCTAAACAGTATTTTTGACAAATAATGGAAAGGGGGCAGGTGGAAGTGTCTTGAGTTGGGGAATGCAACATAGGTCCAGGAGGGCCGGATCCATGCCAGGAGTTCAGGACAGTTGCTGACTGTACTAATGTGTCTCCCATTTAAACTGATGGTTTATACTTATCTTGTGGTAACAGGCCCAAAAATATGGCATGGATCCAGCCCTGCTAGATCTATGTTGGGCATCCCTAGACTTAAAGTCCTTTAAGAAGGGGTGTTCATATAAAATGTTTACTTTGTCAATATTCACAGGTTAATTGGCTATTGTTTAGGTCTGTCATACCAGTATCCTGTGGGTCTACCCACACAATCTAAGAAGCTTTAGGATTACTTCTCTGAAAGTACTACCACTTGCATTCACCATGACATAGTCCCATCATTAATTCCAAAAGGAACTTTTACTGTTTCTGCTGCAGACTGACCTATCACCACCAAATGCAACAATAACAATGTTCTTACTGATGTATGTCCAATTTATTCAAATGAGCATCCAGGGGGCACTCGAGAATTGCATGTGTTCCGGCTCCCTCATAACAGCACATTACTTCACACTAACTTAAAGACTGCCCTACACGTCCTGTAAATTTCCCCACCAGTTTGACCCATTGTGAATATCCACATTTGCTCCTTCAACCGCGGGTCCATGTATAAAGACATGAGATGCCATTCAATATCCTCCAACTGCTTAATGGCTTTACATTGCTATTCGATGATTTTCCATGACATGGGTGACAAGGTTTAATCTAGTCTTTGAATAAGTCCTCAGATAGGTTATTACTGTGTACAAAAGTAACGCACACCTGTGTGTGTTCTCCATCTTCAGTTCTTCTTAAGGATTTATCGGGTCCATGGCCTAACACATGTTAAGCACCGCTTTTTCAGGGGCATAGGTATCAACAGCGCAGCAGGTGCAGCAGCACCAGGGCCCAAAGGTGGAGAGAGACCTTATGTGTTCCAATTCTACATGTAGTCATAGAGACAAAAGCATCAAAACATTTATGAAAATGGATACAAGCACAATTCCCATGGAAACCAAGCTATGACCTCCAACCAATAATTAACCAGATGCAGTCCATAACAAGCTACTCTTCCTTTGTATGGGCAGCTGATGAATGATTTAAGTGCTGGCCTTTCTTCTCTCTTAAGGTTGAGGCCTGTTACAGAATATTTAGATAATTTTAGACAATGCGTCTTGCCTAAATGCGTTTTAAAGCTTTTCATGCTTTTCTCCGAAGCTGCGGCGTGTAGGGTGAGCCTTTCTGACTTCCTGGTAGCAGTGATTGACAGCATCTGTGCCTGTGGGCAATGGGTTCTGTATTACTGTGGACACGCCGCCATCTGTGTAGGTCCTGAAGAAGTTCAGAGCAGTTCAGACCACAAATGCTCCACTATTAGAAGGAAGTAGGGACGCTTTGAGCATGTGAGGGCAGGTTCAGAATCCACGGTGAATGGGCCTGCATTATGTCAAATGAGTTCCTTTACCACTGGTGTCCAGTGTACCCCATATCATAGTCACCTCAAATCGGAAACCAAGCACATCTTTATAGCACTTAACTCTCTAGATAGCGATGGCGGAACAATCCAAGGCTGCTATGGAGGAGATGTGGGTTGGAAACTTGCACCAACAGTAGCACATATAGTAACACTCAAAAAATCATTGTCCAGTAGGTGCTTTTACATTTAAAAAGCAAAAGTATCCCAGTGAGCAGAAAGCTGCATATTATGCATAAAATTACAAAACTCTACGTAGTATATATACAGTTGGCAAAACAGCATGCCAAATAGTATACAACTTCTGGTGGGAATAACAATTGCAAACCCCTCGTAAACCAGGGTGCATTCATGTACCCTAAAAAAATGTCACGTTGGGAAACGAACAACTGAAATACCATCTGTTTCAGTTGTCTGCTAGGTACCATGTTACAATTTGGTACGTGCCAAGCCTAACGCATAGAGCACTGCCTAGAGAGGAGACGTAGCCTTGTGGTTCAAGCTGCTGACTTTGGAACCTGGAGACCGGAATTCGAATCTTGGCCAGAACGCTAGGCACAATAGCATGTGATTCCGTGCAGATAATACAGTCTCCCTGTACCTAAATGTGGGGCCGGACTGGGAACTGAAACCCGCCCTTGCAAACTGCTCGGCCGGCCCCCCTGGGGGGCTGAGGGGGTGCGGCCGAGCTGTTTGCAGGGGCCGGTTTCGGCCGATTTTGTTACCGGGTCTGATATTGCCGACCTCCAGTAACAACCCCCCCCCCCCCAGGGGCCCAAAACCGGCCCCCACCCTGGCGGCCCACCGGGGAAACGCCCGGTGCCCGCTACGGCCAGTCCGGCCCTGGTGTGAGCAATGTGTTTGTGTAATCCGCACTTGATGTTCACGATCTACTATTGTGGCTTATCTGTCATGCAGTGCACATCGCTCCCTTGCTTCACAGCTATGTTCCTGCTATATTAATGCCAGTACTTACATACATGTCCCTAACTATAGTTAGTGCAATAACATTACCTCTTCACAATCAATTCAGTTAGGTCAGCAGACTTTATCAAGGTAATTAAAATAAAAAAAGAACGGTCTAGTGCATTTGACTATTCATTCACATTTTCTAAACAAGACCTACAGGCTTTAACACCATTGACATATTAACTTAAGGCCTCTGCTTAGAAGCACCCAAACTACCTTTCGATATACTTGATGTATTTAGAAATTAACCAGGCACCCCTCACATGAGAGACAAACTAACCAGTGCTTATTTATTGTTAGACCTGGCATCCTTGGTGTGGTTTCCCCAGTCTTTTTGCCTCTACCTCGTGTATTTTTTTATGTTATGCTGGACTTCATTTTTGCTGGATTATGTACTCTGGGCACTTTGCCACTGCTGATCAGTGCTAAAGTGCAGGTGCGCCCTGAGTAAATTGTAATTCTAATTGGTTATCTCTGATTGGCATATTTTATTTACTGGTAGGGCCCTAATAAAGTGCACTATGTGTGAACAGGGCCTGTAAATCAAAAGCTACTAGTGGGCCTGCAGCACTGGTTGTGCCACCCACATGAGTAGCCCGGTAAACATGTCTCAGGCCTGCCATTGCAGTGTCTGCAAGTGCAGTTTTTAACTGCCATGTCGACCTGGCAAGTGCACCCACTTGCCAGGCCCAAACCTTCCCTTTTCTTACATGTAAGTCATCCCTAAGGTAGGCCCAAGGTACCCCCATGGGCAGGGTGCAGTGTATGTGAAAGGTAGGACATGTACTGGTGAGGTTTACATGTCCTGATAGTGAAATGCTGCCAATGTCATTTTTCACTATTAGAAGGACTAACTCTCCCATAGGTTATCATCAGAGCTGCCTTGTAACATTTTACAAGTGTAACTTTCAATTGGGAACAGCAAGAGATTTGGAGTTTGGGCTCTCTGAGCTCAGAATTTAAACACACAACTTTTAGTAAAGGTGGTTTTTAAATTGTGTGTTTGAAAATGCCACTTTTAGAAAGTGTTTAGCAAAAAAAGGGGGTTGGGCCCTAAACCACACCATCACTGGGCCTCATCAATAATTATAAACAACAAATTGTGGGGGGGTGTACTTTAAGTAAACAACATTTAGACAAAAACCACCTTGACTATTAAAGTGGTTTTGTGTATTTATTACACTTTTATAAGTTGATCAGTTTTTGAACATAAACATTCAATATTTTGGATCAAAACCTAGAAGAACGACAATTTAGAACAATCCATATAACATGACTAACAAATTTAGAAGCATCAGCTACTGCAACTTTTCTCCAGCAGGTCCGAGTCAGAAAGGCTTCTCAGGATGCCACTCAATCATATAGTACGCAAACAGGGCAATTTGCCTGTTGCGATAGGCTTACATGACTAGCTGTTGTTGGCAGACCTTAGTCCTTGAAATTGCAAGTTGTTTGTGCCGCCACATTTCTTGTACAATCTAAGGACTGGTTATCTCAAATTGTTTGTAATATTGTGTATTCTGTTTGTAACACTTTGTGTTTTTTCATTTGTTTTCATTTGTTAGTCATGTTTCATGGATTGTTCTAAATTGTCGTTCTTCTTGGTTTTGATCCAAAATATTGAATGTTTATGTTCAAAAATTGATCAACTTACAAAAGTGTAATAAATACACGAAACCACTTTAATAGTCAAGGTGGTTTTTGTCTAAATGTTGTTTACTTAAAGTACACCCCCTCACAATTTGCTGTTTATAACTTTTAGAAAGTGGGCATTTACTTGCTTAACCCTCCTGTGCCTCTGCTTGCCTAGCGAATCATTGTCTGGTTTAGACTGACATGCACATGTTTGTTCATTCACTCTAGACAGTCACACAAAGGGAGTTGAGGTGTGCACTGCATATCCTGATTGTCCAGCACCAGGCTGCTGGACCTTCCTGAGCTAGAGTGGTGGGAGGCGTTGTCACATACACCTGAATAGGGCTGAGCCTGGCCTCTCACAATGCTGTCTCCACCCCCTGGAGTATGACTGGAGCCAAGACCAGGCAGGGCAATAACTTGTGCACCACAAAGACAATTCTTTAAAGAATGCCTACATCAAAGGCCAAAAGGGGTATAAGTGTTGGGCCTAAAACCCAAAAAAACAGAGAGTCACTCGCTGGCAGTATGGCGCACTTCTATCATATACTAAAGTTTTCATGGCTCATTAAATATAGGCGACCACATTGACACAAAGCCTTTAAGACCAGCTGCTAAACACATGCCGCAACCACCACGCCAATCAATGCGCCCATATTTGCCCGTACACTTATCATTACCAGTCTGGTGCCACAGTAGCTGAAGAACAGACACTGGGCAGCAACGGCTTGCTCCTGCTCACGCCGACAGCTTAAAGCAACAGGTGACATCAATGACTTCAATGTATTAATGGCGAACCGTCTCTGCATTTCTGCTTTTATTCAAGAAGGAAGACCAACTGTTTCAGAAGTACGTGTTATTGTATCCCAGAATAAAATAATATGATTGTGTTACTGACATGACAGTTATTGTGGTGGTAAAAACATTGAAGGTTCATGTTTTGTTTTGTCTTTTGTTTATTTTTGGTACTGCAGTTACAATTTTTACATCAAAATATTTGTGTTCCCTAACCTCCTTTAAAACATCAGATGTGCCTGAACATTTCAGTGCTGAGATTTTACATAAAACAGCCTTCTTTTCCTTGCAGAATGAAACTTTGACTTTCTCCCCTAAGAGGTTCTGTAGTTTCTGTGCTGATGGATGCCAGTAAGCTACTGCTAATGCCCATGTCTTTGGTCAAGAAGATGGTAATGGGCAGCGTGGTGGTGGCACCGTTTGCTAATCTTGTGAATGCATAATCTGCTACATAATTTACTGTTCCATGCCACATAATTCAATCAATCCCACTGCATAATTTGGTCATCCACGGCTGAAGAATCCTATGCCTTCCTCCAATACTTTTAATAATTCTTGATTTTCTGTGGCTATTTCAACAGCTATTTCTTCTATTGTTTCATAAGATGGAACTTCCCTTACAGTTGTGCTATGAGCAGCAATTCATGTGAATACACACTCTTCCTCCATGTCCATTAACTCCCCCTGGTCAATGTCTTAAACACTCTACTAACCCGAGCCAATATTTTTCATGCTAAACTCCCAATGCCTTGGTGCTAAGGGAAACATTATATAATGCAGAATTTATGAAGTTGCAACCTTTTGCTTCTTAATTTTAATGTCAACTTCCCTGCGAGTCCTTGATTTCGATTTAAAACTTTATTTCGGTCATAGACCATAAAAGTCACAAGTCAAAAATACAATGTGTAAGCCCCATTAAAAGTGCAGATAATAATGAGACACAACGTTTAGAATACAATGTGGGCTCACTTGAGTGACAACATAACAAATTACATAATATCATAAAACAATAGGTTAAAATAATGATTAAAATAATCATAAGTTAAATGAGAAAATATTCTCAAATGACACATTGGATTTACATAACTACTCAAATTTAGCCACTATGCATAATGCAAGGAACAATACCCAAATCGACATGAGGAACAGACAGCTAATCTCAGCCTGTAAGGGGTGAGAGCGAGATAACTTTGCACCAAATAAGCCAAACACTCTTTAAAAACCTAGAAGTCGAGAACACAATGGTGGACGAGGTGTCAACCCTTCAAATTCTCTGGGAAACCCTATACTGGGGCAAGGGACAAAAAAACAGCAGATGGTCATCAGTTTCCACGCACCCATTGCATTCTGGACAGAGATTGCCTCCCCCAAAACCACTTCTCCATTTGGAAGTGAATGAAGCTAAAGGAAGGGCGCCCAATCCAAACCTTATGTAAAGGGCCTCAGCAAAGGTATTTTTCAACTCTTTGACTGGCAGGAATAGAGTTGATGCCAACAACCTGGCAATTACGAGGTATTTGAGAATGCAAGCGCCTCATTCTTTTCACGACAGGACCGTGCAGCAGCCATGTCAGCATCTACAATTAACATGCCACGAGCTGCACTAAAGGACTTTCATATGTCTTATCCAGAATGGCCTTGCTAGGTAAAGCTTATGGGTGAATTCTGAGATTCCTAACTCAATCAGGACTGATTTACACTGTGAGAATTCTTTTTCATAAAACTCACTATGCCTCTTCGAAACCTTTCATATAATAAGTAATGTGTGCACCTCGAGTTTATTTAAACCTCAGGGGGAATGAATTTTTTGTCCTCTTATATGGACGAAACAAACACATGCCCTGAGCCCTAAAACACAGGAACCCTAGCCCACACCAACCCTAAGGCTTAAAAACTTGCCACACAAATAGAAACACTGCCACCTACTAGTCAATTGCGAGGTAAAGTCTTGTGTGGTAGTAGTCTATCCAAAAGTAACATTTCATGTTAAATGTAATCCGAAGTAAAAACTTCGGAGTAAAGGTTGTTTCCCCTGCAAGACAGCAAGGGATTGCGGATCGCTGGCGGTAGCAGCGGTTTCATGGTGGTCCAACCGCCCAACTCGGAATAGAGTGGTCGGACCACCAGTGTGGTATTAGCCTCACTGTCACCATGAGTTTGGCTGTCCATCGGACGCCAAACTCATAATTAGGCCCTAAGTAATTTTCCCATATTCACAAGACATTGAGTGATGATTCAAGTCTACTTCCCTATTTCCAAGGTCAGCAAATCTAGCCGTTAGGCCACAAAAAATGCTTTTCCAAAAGGGGTGTTCTTTTAGCAGAAATCAGCGGCTACTTATTTAACTTTCAGCCCTGGTTCACAGACAGCTGAAGAAAAAGTACCACTGTGGATGTGAATCCCAAAAAGTTGGCAAACTCCCATCTCTACTTGCTTTAGGGTCCCGAAAGAGCAACACTTCCAGTGTCACGTTCCCTGGTCTGCCAACAACATTCTGGTCAAAAATGGCTTTTGCCATGCAATGAAGGCTGATGCATAACTTTTTCCAGCAGTGCCAGAAACCAAGCTGGAGTCGATCAGAAGGTTGCAGGCCTCAATGCATTTGTTGATGTTGCATATGGTTGTTTAATCTCTGATTTCTTAGTCTGCTCTCTCTTCCTACCGGTTGGCGCCGGGAAACCTTCTGGGGTAGCTGAGCGCCTTACAAATTCAATTTATTAATAATAATAATAATAATAATAATATGCGCAAGCGCAATTTCTTTAGCGCTCGCGTGTTTGTATTTTCATTTGTATATACTGCGCCATTGTGAGTGGACATGAGCACTACATTGAGGTGCGCTTGTGTTGTCTTTCAAAGTTGACATTACTGTTAGAACAAGCTTGCTCGTGGGGTGAGGTGAGGGTGACTTTCAAAGTATGGTGTGTTGTGTATATGGGGTGAGGGTTGTCCGTTATGGAATTCGATGATTGTACCTGAAATGCTTCAGATGGATGTTGTCGATGCAAAAATAAAGTGGAATACTTTTCCTGAAGACGTGAGTCTTTCGTGTTTCCTTTGCTGAAGTGTTTCCAATTGGATGCAGTTTCTTACACTGGTGGGAGAAGCTATGTGCTGCTTTATTGGAGAATTGCATTACTCGCATTGGATTGACTATCTTGGAGTTCAACCCTTTAGCACCGCACCGGGATTGGATAAAGCGGTGTCTTGTCTCTTTCTGTTTCGGATTGGTTACCGCAGGTTTTAACCTCTGAAACCATGTTGGAATTGGTCGAGGCAGGTGTCCTAGCTGCACTTCTATTGGAGGTTTGGCTTTGCCTTTGATCACTTTACTCTTTATCGAGGGGCATCGCATTTCATTGGCACGCGTTATACGTGGTGTGTTTCACGTTGTGCACTAGTGGTGTCAAGAATATTTACAGCCAAGACAGAGAGCTTTGGAGCACTTCGTAGTGAAAGGAAGGCTGTATCTCCATACTAATACATTGTTTTTGTGTTTTGTTGCTTTTCTCTTCTCCGTTTGTGTTTTAAACACATGGAGGTCCATATTTAATTAACTAAAGAAGTACCAGAGGGTGAGTCATCTCATAGCGTGTATAACACAGCTAATTTATTTTTATTTATTTATTTATTTAATGCATTTTTATAAAGCGCGGACTTTACCCGAAGGTGTCAGAGCGCTGTACAATAGAACCAGTTACGTTACATGAGAGAAATGTTACAAAATAGAACGTTACAAAAACAAACAGGAGACTAGAAGAGGTAGGGTAAAACCATAGAATGCAAGAACACAATATCAAACACAACAAGCAAGGGTGAGGAATGTACAAGAAAATATTACAAATTTACAATGATGAACGAACTTCCTAGAGGGGTCTGAGAATGAAGGTATTAGTTCTGAAAGTGTCTTTGGAAGAGAAGAGATTTGAGGTCAGCTTTGAAGATCCGGATAGAGGTGGTGGCACGGAGCAATGGAGGAAGCGAGTTCCAGATTCTCACCGCATTACCTGAGAACGATTGAGCCATCGATCTTTCCCTTTTGAAGGAGGGGCTCAAGCAGAAACTTTTCCGCATTCCGAGAAGATCTCGAGCCTCCAGACATTTTCAGTTTATTCGCCAGGTAACGAGGGGAGGAAGTGTGCAAGGCTTTGTGGGTGATGCAGGCCATTTTGTAAATAGATCTTGCCTCGATGGGAAGCCATCGAAGAGAAGACAGGATAGGAGTGATGTGGTCACTTCGTTTGGACCCTGAAATAAAGCGAGCTGCTCAATGGAGGATGGATTTGAGGGGGGAGAGGTGAGATTTGGGTAGGCCAGTCAGAAGAGAATTGCAGCAATCCAGTCTAGAGAGAACTAGCGATTGGACCAAGGTTTTTAGGTCTTTCTCCGGGAAGAACCGACGAATCCCCCACAGAAGGCGCAGCTGGTAACGTGCGTTCTTGGCAATGGAGTTGATGTGGGAGATTAGGTTGAGTCTTTTGTCAAGTATGACACCTAGGGATTTAGCGCTGTCGACAATGATGGGTTGATTGTTGAGTAAATTCAGCTGAGCCATCCAGGATTGAACAGGAGGCGGGAGAGAGAGGTAGATAGGAGGAGGAATTCAGTTTTGGAGGGATTGAGAATGAGTTGGTGAACTAACATCCAGTTGTGAATAGAGTTGAGAGTAGAGTTGAGTAGTGAGAGATCATGTGAGGAGGACACCTTGAGGTAGATTTGAGTGCCATCCGCATAGAGATGGTAGTGGATCCCAGATTTACTTAGGAGGTTCCCTAATGGTTCCAGATAGAGATTAAACAAAGTGGGTGCAAGGATAGAACCTTGAGGGACGCCTTGACCAACCGCCAATGGAGACGAAAGACTGTTCGCTATCTTGATCATTTGGGATCTGTCCGAGAGGAATGAGGTAAACCATTTAAGCACTGTGCCTTCCACGCCCATTCTCTGTTGAAGAGTGTTAAGGAGGGTGTTGTGATTAACAATGTCAAAGGCTGCAGAGAGGTCAAGAAAAATCAGAAGGCACGATTCCCCAGAATCGAGTATACGCAGCGCATCATCAATCACTTGCAGCAGGGCTGTTTCAGTGCTGTAATTTTGAATGAAGCCAGACTGGAACACGTCAAGGAGATTATTGTCCATAATATGTAGGGAAAGTTATTTCGCAACACATTTTTCTGTGATTTTCGAAAGAAAAGGGAGGTTGGTGATGGGGCGGAAGTTGTTGAGGTCGTTCGCATCTGCGGAGGGTTTTTTTAGAAGAGGAGTAACTTGTCCTGTTTTGAGGGCAGCTGCGAGGGAGCCTTGACTGAGAAAGAGATCAACTAGCCTGGTCCAGTAAGAGAGAGTATTGGTGTAGAAATCAATGGCGATGACACTAGGGATGGGGTCAGAAGAATGGTTGGAGGGTTTGGTTTCGAGGATGCATTTGAGGAGGTCATCTTCCGAGATGGCGGCAAAGTTCTGCCAAGTGACTAAGAATTTTCGCTCCTCAATGGGGGTGGGGTGGGTGACCTGATCCACCAGTGATTAGACCTTTTCATCGAAGAATGTAGCGAATTCTGCTGCTTTATTTGAAGAATACTCAGGCTTGATGGTTTGGGGAGAGCAGTTTGGGTTTTTGATGAGGTCAAAAAGTTTTTTGGGTCTGTTTTTGCCTGAGTCGAGGAGGGATCTGAAATGTGTTTTTTTTTCATGGAAGATGTGCTTGTGGTATTTGGATCTTGCCGAACGTAAATGAGAGCGATTGGAGCTGGATGGAGATTGTCTCCAATGTTTCTCCAATATTCTTAGGTTCTTCCTTTCATCATAGAGAGCTTTATTGAACCAAGGTGCTGAGGGGGTGGGTCTTTTCCTTTTGCTTTGGAGTGGAGCGACAATATCGATTTCGACTGCTAGGACTGAGAGGCAATAGGAGGTGAGATCGTTGACATCCACGTTAGGGTCTAGTCTAGGAAGTGAACGCATAGCAGAATCACACAGAGTGTCAAGATCAATGTTTTTAGTGTTGCGGAACCAAGTAGAAGCAATTTTAGGTTGGCCGAGAGTTATAACGTGCGAAAGGTGAAAACCGAAGGGAATGAGGAAGTGGTGTGACCAGTCTACATGGATAGGGGGAGCAATAGTAAGCATGTCTGCTTTAGAAATAACAAGGTCCAGAATTGAGCCCTTAGAGTGTGTAATTTCTGAGCAGTGTTGGAAAAGATCATTGGCTGAGAGAAAGGTGGCAAGCTTGTTGGCAGCCGAGTCTTCCAAGGAGCCCCAGTGGAGATTGAAGTCACCCAGGAAGATCTGCCTGTCACTTTGAGAATACTGGTCACTGATGAAGTCGGTGAGTTCCTCCAAAAAGGCAGAGCAGTTACCGGGCGGGTGGTAGATGGCATGGAACCTGAAGGGTGAGCCGTGATGTACTTGAAGTTCTAGGGATAGGCATTCGAATGTACAGAAGAAGATGGTAGGAAAGGCTTTAATTTGAAGGGAGTTTCTGAAGATGATAGCGACACCTCCCCCAATTTTGTCTGTTTTGTCATTTCTGAGGAAAGAGTAGCCGGTAGGTAGCAGAAGATCAAACAAAGTATGAGAGGAGTCATTAAACCAGGTCTCAGTGAGAAAGAGCATGTCAAGATTGTAGTGGGTGATAGTGTCAGAGATTTCCAGTTTGTGTTTGATTGCAGATCTGCAGTTGTGGAGCAAACAATGTAGCTCTGACGCAACTGTTTTGGTGATGGGGGGGTTTGGGCTGTTAAGGGAGATAGGGATAAGATTCTTGTATGAGGGTGCCAGGGAAGAAGAAGAAGGCTGGTTAGTTCTGACAGAAGAGATGGTCTGAATAGTGAATTGAGTAGAATTTTTAGGAGAGGAAAGTGGAGGGGGATTGACGTTGGTAGTCTTGTAGCTAGCCAGTAAGTTGGCGATGTCTACGGAGGACAGACTGTGGTTGGCTTTATTGGGGCAAGGTAGCAAGGAACTCCTCGGGAGGTTGTTAGGGAAGGGGGATATCTTAGCACTTAAAAGTGAGATGGACGCTTCAAGCTGGGAAATGGAAGAGATGAGAGAATCAAGTTTATTTTCCAGGGAGAGGAGGGCTGAGCACGGAGAGTTAGGTGGCTCGATGGTTAAGGGAGGGAGTGCAGTAGGCGAAGGAGGACAGGGAGAGGTGGGGGAACGGGGGTATTGGGGTGCAAGGGTAGAAGGTGGGGAAAGATGGTGGTAGAAAGGAGTGGATGGTGTTACAGTGATATTTTTACTGGTATTGAGCAGAGGGGAAGAGTAGAGATCATAAGTAGGAGGAGACAGTTGAGGAGTCGAGAGGGAGGGTGGGAGGTGGAGGGGGGAAGGAGGGGGGTCAAAGGAAGGCCGGAGATTCGGGAAGATGAGAGGAGAAGGGGCTGTACAGGGAGGGGAAAGAGGGGGCTCAATGGAAGGCCAAAGGTATGGGGAGAGGAGAGGAGACGGGGCAGGACAGGGAGGGGAGGGAGGGGGGGTCAAAGGAAGGCCAGAGGTATGGGGAGAAGAGAGGAGAAGGTGCTGGACAGGTACCGTAGGCTATGAAAGGTGAATGTAGGGGGACAGGCACCAGGCAGAGTGGGGGGATTGGACTAAATGGTAGTTGGGGGACGAGTATGGGACTGTAAGGTCAGAGGGAGGGAAGAGGATGGAATTATTGAGAGGGGAGACAGGGTTGTGAAGCATAGGAGGAGGAGGGGGAGGTTGAAGAGAGATGGGAGGTATAAGAGAAGAATTAAGGGTACGAGGGAAGGGGAAGAGCGGAAAGGGATGAGGAGAAGGGGGGAGGAAAGGGGGAAGGTAAGGAAAGTTGATCGGTAGATCAGGTTGTAAGAAAGGTGGATTCTGTAGGGGGGAGATGGGTAGGATTAGGGGGATTAGGGGGCGGGAGATGGCATTGGAATATTGGAAAGATGCAGGGTGGGGAGGGGAAGCCGGAGGTAAAGCAGACGCGATAGGGGAAAGATCAAATTGGGAAGGGGGAAGAATGGGAGAGGAGGGAGCAAGAGAAGGGGGGGACAAAGGGTAGACCTGTGTCTCCCGTTAAGCACCAAACCTTGCCCATCGTAATAATTGGTACATTTTTGACCAGGTATTAGCTATTTCTTGTGCATATCTGTTAATATTGTAATCTAGAAGGTCATGCTGTTTACCAGCGAGAAGCTCGGAAAGTAGTGAGTAACTGTAACCATTTGGGCCCAACCAAAGTGTCCGGCTGAAGCAAGTATATCATGGTGTCATCTGTGTATAAGGACACAACATGCACCGTCTGACCCACCGGGATTCCCAAACCATGCAGTACCTGATTCAGTCTGCACGCCACAGGCTCCATTGCTAGGGTGAACAGCAGGGGGACTGGAGGCAATAAGAACTTGTCCAACACAAAGTTCCCAATCCGTACTTGTGCCATTGGTTGCATGTACAACAGTTTGACCCATGAGACAAATCAAGGCCCCAACCCTATTGTCTCCAATACCTGCCAGAGACACGTCCAGCACACAGACTCAAAGACCTGCTCTATATCTAGAAAGGCTAGAGCATATTTATCGAGATATAAGTCAAGGGCATGGAGGACATGAGCCAAATGCCGCAGAGTACAAGGTGTTCCTATGTTGATTGAACCCCGACTGGTCGGTGTGTACCAGCTTCGGGAGATAGCGAAGCAGACGTACTGCCAAAACATGGCTGAGAATTTTTTGGTTACCATTCCACATGGCGAGGGGATGACAGGAGGTTGCGTTAAGTGGATCTTTTCCAGACTTTGGCACCAGGACGACTGGAGCCTCCCGCATGGAGCTTGGAAGTATCCCCGCTCCATATTCACTGGATAGACCAGCAGTAACCTATCAGCCAGTGTCCCGGGGAAAACCCTGTACAATTCAGCTGGCAATCCGTCTGCCCCCCGGGCCTTGGGCATCTTAAGGGAGTCTATCGCAATGAGCACCTCCTTTTTAGTCAGAGGCATCACTAAGTCGACACTCTCATCTCCATCCAGGCGAGGCAGAGGTAGCGCTTCCAAGTAGGCCGTGATTGCGGGTCCCAAGATCTTGCTAGGTGAAGTATATACCCCTCTGAGGTGTTCTGCAAAAACCTCAATAATGTCCTGCTGGGCATACACCTCGCAGCTCAACATACCTCTAAAAGCCAACATGGGTTGAGAGTAATTCTCTTGCTTTCACAATCTAGCCAACATGCACCCTGCTCTGTCCCCCTCCATGTGTAGATGACACCTTTAGGAGAGTCACACATGCTTCTCCAGCCTATCCCATAATGAGTTTACCTCATTCTGTACTCTTCCCCACTCCCGGTGGAGCCGCTGATTATGTGGGAGGGCTGCCTCCAACACAGCTAAAGCGCCTTCCTGTTTTGTCAGGTCTCTCTCCAACACTTGACAGATACCTGTTCACTTCCCTGAGCACCACCTTCATTGCAGCCCACTCTACCCCTCTAACCGTGGTACTCTCCCAGTTATGTGTAAAATGATCTGTTAGGGCTTCAGTGACTGCCCTCCTGTAGACCAGGTCTGGTAGGACCTCAGCCCTTATCCGCCATAGCAGCACCTGGGATCTAGGTCTGGCCCGGGAGTAGGACAGCAGCAGGGAGGAATGGTCGGATAGATACCTAGCCAAGTATGCCGCCTCAGTCACTCTCTGTGCTGCATTCACTGTATAAGTAAATAATCCAGTCTAAAATATAAGTCAGCTGCCGGCGTATAACAGGAGTATGTGTGTGTCCATGAGTGTTGGGCCTATCACACATCCACTGATCCCATGACCGTCATCGTCTGCTTGAGGGCTTGGATCATATATGGCTTCATGCCCTGCCGTGGGGGAGACCTGTCTATGGCCCCTTTGACAGCACAGTTAAGATCATCGGCCATTATTAATTCAGTGGGCATATATCCCTGTGCTGCCATAACCACCTCCTCAAAGTTGTCCACACTATCAGAATTAGGTGCATAGATAATGAGACGGAGTTCATGAGCATCCAGGACCACACACACTGTGACATACCTCCCCTCTGGGTCAACATCCAAATGTGTCTTCCGGAATGGGACCCCAGGTGCTATCCAAATGAGGGCTCCCCAAGCAAACCCAGAGTATGACGTGGCATACACCTCCATTTTTTCTGCCGACTGACGATGCAGTCACTCCACAGATGTGTCTCCTGCTGAAACACAATTGAAAGCTTGTATCTTTTTAAGTAGGCATTCACCTTGTGGTGTTTTTCTGGTCTATTTAGCCCCCTAAGGTTCCACATAAGGAACAAGTATTTATTTCCTGTATTTTGTATATCTAGGGGTAGTAGGCTTCAGGGCCCTCCCACTGGGACTCGATTTCCATCATGCAATACTAAAGCGCTATCTGGCATGAAGAGCACCCCACTAAAACATGTCAACAGGATGTGAAATTTCCCCAAACAACACCCCCAACCCACCTTCCCCAGGCAGAATATACAGGACTCCTTTCGGCACAATGATCGGCCAAAGGGTACCGATCACCACCCTACGACCCTCCCACATATAATGCAAACTAAAGAACACACTAAGTGTAGTCACAGGCCAGGGAACCATGTCCCCTTCAGGTCACAAGACCAGTGTAGGTGCTCAGCAGACCATCAGAGGCCTAGTCCCCAGCCGACCCCTGCTGTCGAGAACCAAAAAGCAGAGCATAGTATGTTACAGGTACAAACTATATCATCACCATTTAAGAGGCCACCGGCCTCACCAGCCTTGCCCAAAAGACAAACCCAGTATAACACATATGTGATTGCAATGCTACGCAGTCCCACTACAACACTGCATGCTAACTATTCCTTTCTCCCCTGGTCTGGCGTCAGCATCCACCAGCAAATAAAGAGTCAGTCCAAACTTGCAGTACTGCAGACATCAAGACTTTTCAAGTGTTCTATTTAAGGGTGCAAATGTCTCCAGGCAGGCCCCCACTATACAACCAGGCCCCAGATCGAGGCCAAGTGTGCCTGACCAGCATTTGTACTATCACTCAAGGTGTCCAGAACAAGCGAGATTTGTGGGAAAGCATTTTGGTCCGAGGATCCAGATGCAGCAGGTCTCAGGGTACCGTCATGGCATACCAGGATCTGACTACCTTCACTGGGCTCCAGTTCCTCCCTCGTCACTGGGGGTCCCCCTGTTCCTGCTAGAATGGCCCATTGGGCAGTTCCGGTTCACTTTACATCGGGGGATCCAGATGTACGCCTCTGGCCTAATGTGTCCAACCAATCTAGACCCTCTTGGGAGGATTCATGAAAGAGAATTCGGCCATCCTATTGAATTCTAAGCAAGGTATGGTATATCAAGCTGTACTTAATATTAGGGGTGGGCAAATAATTCCACTCTACTGGCGGAGTCTGCAGAGTTTTGGCCACCCAGCATTTCGTATGGAACGCGGCGTTCAGGCAAAACTCCACCAACCGCTGTGTGGCAGATATTTTTTTTGTGCTCGGCTAACCAATGTTAAGTTGGTGAGCGAGAATTGACATCCTTTAGCGTGATTTTAGGGTGCTAGAATGCTTTCTGGTGAGATTTCTCAAAGTGGGCAGTCGCAGCAGGTTGCGACCATTCACGTTAAGAAAGCTGCTGCTCGAGTAGAAAATCTACTTGTGCGGCAAAAAGAAGCATCACCCTCTGGCATGCCACCTGGTGCTGTTCACATTGATTTTACAGCACAGATCAAACTCCTGGAGCTAAGAATCAGAGTTTTTATGCAACTTTGCGGAATTCCATGGAGTGAAACTCAGTGAGTTCCAACCACCCCTACTTAATATTTCAGTCTCCCAGTTTTTTCTTACAGGCAGAAAGTTCTTGCGTTGATCTTGGACCCTGCAGGTGTAGTCGGGGTATATGAAGATTTGCGTGTCCTCATATCTAGGGGGGCTATGCATGTGGACATGTTGCAGAATAGCATCACGGTCAGGACAATTAAAGAGCCGAGCTACAATCACTCTGGACAGTGCCTTTGGCCTTGGGGCTGCCGCCAGTGCCCCATGAGCCAGTTCAATCATAAATAACTTTGAGAGTTGCTGGGGTTTGAGCGTGTTCACTATCCAATATTCCAGAAAGAGCTTTGTCGAACGGCCCTTCACATGCTCTGGGAATGCCACAAGGTCTATATTGTTTCAGCTGGAGCGCCCTTCTGCATCCTCCAGGCGCTCCTCTATCTACTTCAGTCCAGCCACCATGGCCTTAGGGCCTCAACCTCCTGTTTCACAACTTCAACATCATCCTCAGCAGCTGTTGTTCAGTCAGCTATCTTTCATAGGTCCATACGTAAATGGTTCATCTTGATAGCCATCAAGTCCATCCTACCCTCCAGTGCAACTCAGGACCCCTGAATAGCCGCCAGGAGTACCGCTGCAGTAGGGGTCAGGCCCTGGGTCTCAGCTCGTTGCTCATGACCATTGTCTGGTACATGTGCCTCCGGGTGCGTGACCATGTATTGGTCGATTTTGTTGGACTGCGCCGCTCTTGCCCCCTTCTCCTTTCTCATTGTGGCAGTACCATTTTTGCCTGGGACTGTATCTCTAACAGGCTCTTGGTATCAACCTCTTGGCCAGTGTAGCTGGTGCAGCAGCCTCTCAGGTTTTTGCTGCCACACTGGGTCTCCACCCTCAACCACTTTTCATCTGTCTATAGTTTCAGTCGCAGTTAAGGGTCTCGCATGCATGGCTCACTGGTCCCGCTGGTCACCCACACCCTGCTCCTGCCCAATCTCAGTATCCAAGCCCTCCGGCGCACTCACTTATCTCATGTCAGGGGTTGCGCCCGGTTTCTAGGAGCCTGCTCATCTCAACTCCATGTTTAGGTGTCCAATCACATCTCAGTCGTATGGCTCTTCACTTCAGCCAGCCACTTGCACCTCTCCAGGCTCTCCGGGCCAGTTCCATCAGGGGCCCAGCGCATCGCACTTACTAGCCTAAGCTGTTCCCTGCTCACTGGATCCCCAAGGTGGAGAGATCCACTTCACTCCCCCAGACCTCTCACCCATAGAGCTCCACCGGGTGGGGGTTGTTGGTCTCTACTTTCACCCCCGGGAACTGGCCGTCCCCTGTGCCGCTATCTGACAGTGGCCTCCAGGCAGCCTGCCTGCACCACCAGTCCGTTAAGGCACCTTCAGTGGCCTCTTGTCTGGCTTCACCCTGCAGCAACCCTCCTCCTCTGGGTGATGGATTTTGGCCCACTTCAAGTGGCCTCAGCATCTCGGAATGAGGCCCTTGATCTCCCGGTGCCCCTGAGCTGCCGCCGTCGGGGGAGAGGCCGTCTGCTCACCGAAGTGCTGCCATCTTAGCGCCAGTCTGGGCACTTCCCCGGGCTGCTCAACTGGACCGTCAGTTGATTCTTCCAGGGCGCACAGCCCTCCAGGGAGGCAGGGAGCTCTTCGCACCAATGGGTTACTCTCCTCGTGGGCCCCCGGTATCCAGCAAGGGCACAATCTGGACCGCGCACTTTCCACCCGGCTCGGTCCTCAGGTCCAGTGCACGTGGGCCTGTCATCGTGGCCTTGCCACACCCGACAGAATGCCTCAGCTCATTTGTAGCTGGGTCCCCGTCATCGCTTACCTTCACCCAGGCTTCAGATCGGCGTCACAGGGGTTTCTTTCAGGCAGATGGCCCAGGATATCTCATGTTTTTTGTCTCCACGGTGGGAGCACCCAGGAGTTGCATCTAAGCAGACATCCTTTCAGGCCACGACCTCTCCACAATTCTGCTAAACAGTATTTTTGACAAATAATGGAAAGGGGGCAGGTGGAAGTGTCTTGAGTTGGGGAATGCAACATAGGTCCAGGAGGGCCGGATCCATGCCAGGAGTTCAGGACAGTTGCTGACTGTACTAATGTGTCTCCCATTGAAACTGATGGTTTATACGTATCTTGTGGTAACAGGCCCAAAAATATGGCATGGATCCAGCCCTGCTAGATCTATGTTGGGCATCCCTAGACTTAAAGTCCTTTAAGAAGGGGTGTTCATATAAAATGTTTACTTTGTCAATATTCACAGGTTAATTGGCTATTGTTTAGGTCTGTCATACCAGTATCCTGTGGGTCTACCCACACAATCTAAGAAGCTTTAGGATTACTTCTCTGAAAGTACTACCACTTGCATTCACCATGACATATTCCCATCATTAATTCCAAAAGGAACTTTTACTGTTTCTGCTGCAGACTGACCTATCACCACCAAATGCAACAATAACAATGTTCTTACTGCTGTATGTCCAATTTATTCAAATGAGCATCCAGGGGGCACTCGAGAATTGCATGTGTTCCGGCTCCCTCATAACAGCACATTACTTCACACTAACTTAAAGACTGCCCTACACGTCCTGTAAATTTCCCCACCAGTTTGACCCATTGTGAATATCCACATTTGCTCCTTCAACCGCGGGTCCATGTATAAAGACATGAGATGCCATTCAATATCCTCCAACTGCTTACTGGCTTTACATTGCTATTCGATGATTTTCCATGACATGGGTGACAAGGTTTAATCTAGTCTTTGAATAAGTCCTCAGATAGGTTATTACTGTGTACAAAAGTAACGCACACCTGTGTGTGTTCTCCATCTTCAGTTCTTCTTAAGGATTTATCGGGTCCATGGCCTAACACATGTTAAGCACCCCTTTTTCAGGGGCATAGGTATCAACAGCGCAGCAGGTGCAGCAGCACCAGGGCCCAAAGGCGGAGAGAGACCTTATGTGTTCCAATTCTACATGTAGTCATAGAGACAAAAGCATCAAAACATTTATGAAAATGGATACAAGCACAATTCCCATGGAAACCAAGCTATGACCTCCAACCAATAAATAACCAGATGCAGTCCATAACTAGCTACTCTTCCTTTGTATGGGCAGCTGATGAATGATTTAAGCGCTGGCCTTTCTTCTCTCTTAAGGTTGAGGCCTGTTACAGAATATTTAGATAATTTTAGACAATGCGCCTAGCCTAAATGCGTTTTAAAGCTTTTCATGCTTTTCTCCGAAGCAGCGGCGTGTGGGGTGAGCCTTTCTGACTTCCTGGTAGCAGTGATTGACAGCATCTGTGCCTGTGGGCAATGGGTTCTGTATTACTGTGGACACGCCGCCATCTGTGTAGGTCCTGAAGAAGTTCAGAGCAGTTCAGACCACAAATGCTCCACTATTAGAAGGAAGTAGGGACGCTTTGAGCATGTGAGGGCAGGTTCAGAATCCACGGTGAATGGGCCTGCATTATGTCAAATGAGTTCCTTTACCACTGGTGTCCAGTGTACCACATATCATAGTCACCTCAAATCGGAAACCAAGCACATCTTTATAGCACTTAACTCTCTAGATAGCGATTGCGGAACAATCCAAGGCTGCTATGGAGGAGATGTGGGTTGGAAACTTGCACCAACAGTAGCACATATAGTAACACTCAAAAAATCATTGTCCAGTAGGTGCTTTTACATTTAAAAAGCAAAAGTATCCCAGTGAGCAGAAAGCTGCATACTATGCATAAAATTACAAAACTCTACGTAGTATATATACAGTTGGCAAAACAGCATGCCAAGTAGTATACAATTTCTGGTGGGAATAACAATTGCAAACCCCTCGTAAACCAGGGTGCATTCATGTACCCTAAAAAAATGTCACGTTGGGAAACGAACAACTGAAATCCCATCTGTTTCAGTTGTCTGCTAGGTACCGTGTTACAATTTGGTACGTGCCAAGCCTAACACATAGAGCACTGCCTAGAGAGGAGACGTAGCCTGGTGGTTCAAGCTGCTGACTTTGGAACCTGGAGACCGGAATTCGAATCTTGGCCAGAACGCTAGGCCCAATAGCATGTGATTCCGTGCAGATAATACAGTCTCCCTGTACCTAAATGTGGGGCCGGACTGGGAACTGAAACCCGCCCTTGCAAACTGCTCAGCCTGCCCCCCTGGGGGGCTGAGGGGGTGCGGCCGAGCTGTTTGCAGGAGCCGGTTTCGGCCGATTTTGTTACCGGGGCCGATATTGCCGACCTCCAGTAACAAACCCCCCCCCCCAGGGGCCCAAAACCGGCTCCCACCCTGGCGGCCCACCAGGGAAACGCCCGGTGCCCGCTACGGCCAGTCCGGCCCTGGTGTGAGCAATGTGTTTGTGTAATCCGCACTTGATGTTCACGATCTACTATTGTGTCTTATCTGTCATGCAGTGCACATCGCTCCCTTGCTTCACAGCTATGTTCCTGCTATATTAATACCAGAACTTACATACATACCCCTAACTAGAGTTAGTGCAATAACATTACCTCTTCACAATCAATTCAGTTAGGTCAGCAGACTTTATCAAGGTAATTAAAATAAAAAAAGAACGGTCTAGTGCATTTGACTATACATTCACATTTTCTAAACAAGACCTACAGGCTTTAACACCATTGACATATTAACTTAAGGCCTCTGCTTAGAAGCACCCAAACTACCTTTCGATATACTTGATGTATTTAGAAATTAACCAGGCACCCCTCACATGAGAGACAAACTAACCAGTGCTTATTTATTGTTAGACCTGGCATCCTTGGTGTGGTTTCCCAGTCTTTTTGCCTCTACCTCGTGTATTTTTTATGTTATGCTGGACTTCATTTTTGCTGGATTATGTACTCTGGGAACTTTGCCACTGCTGATCAGTGCTAAAGTGCAGGTGCGCCCTGAGTAAATTGTAATTCTAATTGGTTATCCCTGATTGGCATATTTGATTTACTGGTAGGGCCCTAATAAAGTGCACTATGTGTGAACAGGGCCTGTAAATCAAAAGCTACTAGTGGGCCTGCAGCACTGGTTGTGCCACCCACATGAGTAGCCCGGTAAACATGTCTCAGGCCTGCCATTGCAGTGTCTGCAAGTGCAGTTTTTAACTGCCATGTCGACCTGCAAGTGCACCCACTTGCCAGGCCCAAACCTTCCCTTTTCTTACATGTAAGTCATTCCTAAGGTAGGCCCAAGGTACCCCCATGGGCAGGGTGCAGTGTATGTGAAAGGTAGGACATGTACTGGTGAGGTTTGCATGTCCTGATAGTGAAATGCTGCCAATGTCATTTTTCACTATTAGAAGGACTAACTCTCCCATAGGTTATCATCAGAGCTGCCTTGTAACATTTTACAAGTGTAACTTTCAATTGGGAACAGCAAGAGATTTGGAGTTTGGGCTCTCTGAGCTCAGAATTTAAACACACATCTGTTAGTAAAGGTTGTTTTTAAATTGTGTGTTTGAAAATGCCACTTTTAGAAAGTGTTTAGCAAAAAATGGGGGTTGGGCCCTAAACCACACCCTCACTGGGCCTCATCAATAATTATAAACAACAAATTGTGGGGGTGTGTACTTTAAGTAAACAACATTTAGACAAAAACCACCTTGACTATTAAAGTGGTTTTGTGCATTTATTACACTTTTATAAGTTGATCAGTTTTTGAACATAAACATTCAATATTTTGGATCAAAACCAAGAAGAACGACAATTTAGAACAATCCATATAACATGACTAACAAATTTAGAAGCATCAGCTACTGCAACTTTTCTCCGGCAGGTCCGAGTCAGAAAGGCTTCTCAGGATGCCACTCAATCATATAGTACGCAAACAGGGCAATTTGCCTTTTGCGATAGGCTTATATGACTAGCTGTTGTTGGCAGACCTTAGTCCTTGAAATTGCAAGTTGTTTGTGCCGCCACATTTCTTGTACAATCTAAGGACTGGTTATCTCAAATTGTTTGTAATATTGTGTATTCTGTTTGTAACACTTTGTGTTTTTTCATTTGTTTTCATTTGTTAGTCATGTTACATGGATTGTTCTAAATTGTCGTTCTTCTTGGTTTTGATCCAAAATATTGAATGTTTATGTTCAAAAATTGATCAACTTACAAAAGTGTAATAAATACACGAAACCACTTTAATAGTCAAGGTGGTTTTTGTCTAAATGTTGTTTACTTAAAGTACACCCCCTCACAATTTGCTGTTTATAACTTTTAGAAAGTGGGCATTTACTTGCTTAACCCTCCTGTGCCTCTGCCTGCCTAGCGAATCATTGTCTGGTTTAGACTGACATGCGCATGTTTGTTCATTCACTCTAGACAGTCACACAAAGGGAGTTGAGGTGTGCACTGCATATCCTGATTGTCCAGCACCAGGCTGCTGGACCTTCCTGAGCTAGAGTGGTGGGAGGCGTTGTCACATACACCTCAATAGGGCAGAGCCTGGCCTCTCACAGTGCTGTCTCCACCCCCTGGAGTATGACTGGAGCCAAGACCAGGCAGGGCAATAACTTGTGCACCACAAAGACAATTCTTTAAAGAATGCCTACATCAAAGGCCAAAAGGGGTATAAGTGTTGGGCCTAAAACCCAAAAAAACAGAGAGTCACTCGCTGGCAGTATGGCGCACTTCTATCATATACTAAAGTTTTCATGGCTCATTAAATATAGGCGACCACATTGACCCAAAGCCTTTAAGACCAGCTGCTAAACACATGCCGCAACCACCACGCCAATCAATGCGCCCATATTTGCCCGTACACTTATCATTACCAGTCTGGTGCCACAGTAGCTGAAGAACAGACACTGGGCAGCAACTGCTTGCTCCTGCTCACGCCGACAGCTTAAAGCAATAGGTGACATCAATGACTTCAATGTATTAATGGCGAACCGTCTCTGCATTTCTGCTTTTATTCAAGAAGGAAGACCAACTGTTTCAGAAGTACGTGTTATTGTATCCCAGAATAAAATAATATGATTGTGTTACTGACATGACAGTTATTGTGGTGGTAAAAACATTGAAGGTTCATGTTTTGTTTTGTCTTTTGTTTATTTTTGGTACTGCAGTTACAATTTTTACATCAAAATATTTGTGTTCCCTAACCTCCTTTAAAACATCAGATGTGCCTGAACATTTCAGTGCTGAGATTTTACATAAAACAGCCTTCTTTTCCTTGCAGAATGAAACTTTGACTTTCTCCCCCTAAGAGGTTCTGTAGTTTCTGTGCTGATGGATGCCAGTAAGCTACTGCTAATGCCCATGTCTTTGGTCAAGAAGATGGTAATGGGCAGCGTGGTGGTGGCACCGTTTGCTAATCTTGTGAATGCATAATCTGCTACATAATTTACTGTTCCATGCCACATAATTCAATCAATCCCACTGCATAATTTGGTCATCCACGGCTGAAGAATCCTATGCCTTCCTCCAATACTTTTAATAATTCTTGATTTTCTGTGGCTATTTCAACAGCTATTTCTTCTATTGTTTCATAAGATGGAACTTCCCTTACAGTTGTGCTATGAGCAGCAATTAATGTGAATACACACTCTTC